>PVIR01020183.1:0-30958 GCA_004026965.1 Petromus typicus
TGTGAGAGATGAAAGCGCTCATCATCAACTAAGAAACCCGCACACGAATATATATATATATATATATATATATATATATATATATATATATACATACATACATACATATAGCTTTTATACCCACTGATAGTGGTTTTGCACCAAATAACTAGTTAAAAGATGTTACATAATTTTTGAAGTGCAGATTTTCATTTATTATGTGTGGAAAGACCCAATATACCATTTCAAAATATTATCACAAGCCACAGACCCACCTCACACTTTTTACACCACATAGGAAATCTTGCAGTTCTCATTTGAACATTTGTTTTTACAACTCCATTTCCAAATTTTGAACATTCTAGTTTGATATTTATTTACTTGACCATGTGTTTTATATATACCTATTTTAGTCACTCTTTTCTCTATACACAAATCTTCCCACTGTTTTTATAATTTTCAGACAAGCAATGCTTAATATGACATGATCATCACTGTCTTGATGATTGATTGACTTTCTTGTACCTCAGTCATCTTGTGCACTGTTTTTCTTCCTTAGTCACTGTCACATTTCTGGGACAAACTGCTCTGCACCACAGTGTAAGAGAAGTTTATTTGGGATCACAGGTTCAGAAGATGCAGCTGTGATTGGCTGGCTCCAAGGCAGAAAGCACACTGCAGAATGGTAGACTAGGAAGCAGCCGTTTGGTGCATGATGCGCATGGGGAAGAGGAGCAAGGACTGTGCAAGTGCACATCCTTTTCAAGAACACATTTGCAGGGCCGGGAAGTTAGCTCAGTGGTTCCGGCGCCTGTCTTGCAGGCGCAAGGGCCTGGGTTCGATTCCCCAGTAACCACATAACAATACTACCCACACCCAGCAGCAACCAGTACCACATACCACATACCACAGTGCCGGGCGTGGTGGCTCACGCCTGTAATCCCAGCACTCGGGAGGCAGAGGCAGGAGGATTGTGAGTTGGAGGCTGAGCTCAGGGCCAGCCTGAACCACAAAAGCGAGACCCTGTCTCAAAAAACCTTAAAAAAAAAGAACACATTTGCAGTGACTGCCCCTGCCAACCAGCTACAAACAATTGACTTTGAAGGGACACTTTGAATCTAAACCTAATAGAGTTAATAACCCCCGTTTAAAGGTCTGCTTAGTTTTTCTTAGTGTTTACCACTCATGCATTACCATTTTGTCTTCTAATCTCTACCGTTTTGTCCTCTAATCTCATACCCTTCTTGTTCAGTAACATCAGGTGTGCTATAAATTACTTATTTTAAGTAAATGTAAATTTTTCTTCTTCCCTTCATAACTGATTCATCCTTAGGCCTGACAGTTTTTAGTTGCTATCTCTGCATACCACCCCATAAGTAATTTTATTCATGTTTCTTAATTTGGATTTCTAATTTCTGTTTTGTTCTTAAAATTACTTGTTTAACTGTGTTCAGAGTCTAAGCAGGAAAACATTTTTCTTTTAGAAACTGTAAGGCTTTGCCATGTAGTTTTTTATGGTTGAGAAATTGACTGTCTTCACGTGAAATTTTCTGCACTTTACTTTTATTACAGAAATTTCATGCAGATTTTTCCTTATCATTGTTTCTATCTGTTCATCGTAGGGAAGATTGTTGAGAAGAGCTATGGCATTGTAAAGATACAGAACACCATGGTAGAAAACAAGTTCGTTCTCATTGTCTTATAATGTTGTGAGGAAAGTGAGGTTTATAAACTGTTTGGGCTTACATGACACTCTGATTGGATGAAACTACTTTTACCGTTGTACTGGACCCAAGGCTTTTAAGTTGGATTCATATTAACATTAACAATACCTGTGAAAAGCAGTTTAAAATGGAAAAGATTTATTTTGGCGTCTATTCTCAGAGATGGTGCATGGTTGGGTACTTCTGTTACTGCAGCCTGTGCTGAGGCAGATTCATCATGGTGGAAGGCTGTGGTAGATGGAAACTCTTGGTTCATGGCAGCGGGGGAGTGGGAAAGGATGGAAAAAGACACAAAGGAAGGAGATGGGGATGGCATACTGGCCCAGACCACAGCTGTACGATCCACTTCCTCCTACTATACTTGACATCCGGTTTGTGGCACCTCCTAGTAGAAACTTCAAGTTAGGGAGCCATCAGTGGACTGACTCACTGTGAAGTTAACGCACTGGGAATTTAATCATCTTCCAAAATCCACTCTGGATAGGGGAAATTTTGGAGAGGACATTTTGGATCTCATGAATAAGTGTGTCAGTGAAGAATCTACAACTGGCTTCTAGAACATTTTCCTAAATTCTGCTTTTTTGCTTCCTCGTTGTACTAATACCTATCTTTGAAATATCTGTGAACAGCATGCTAAAAGTGTAGCCTGGTCCTCACATATGGCTACTGTTTCCTTCCCTAGTTTTTACTTTCTTGGAGATCTGCTTAATTTTATGTTTCACTCATGGTGTTGAACTTTTCCTTCTTTCTAATTTTTAAAAAAAATTTATTAGCATGTTTACTGTATGTAATGATCACACATTCCATAGGAAGTTGATATATGCACTGATACATCTCGAAGTCTTTTTTATCCCACGTTTTTCCCCTTCCATCTAATTGTCCCTTCCCCATTTGCAAAACATCTGTACCCCTGTTTCCTATTGTCTGTCTTTTACTTTGACTTTTTGGATTTAACATATAAAAGAAACAATGTGATCTTTAAACATGTATGTCTGATTTATTTCACTTAACAGTATGGTCTCCAAGTGATCTATTTTCCTATAAAATATGCAAATCTCTTTCTTTATGGCAGAATAATACTCCACTGTGTGTAATTACCATATTTTCTTTAACCTTATATCTGTTGATGAGCATGCAAACTGCTTTTAGGATTTTATTTTCATGAGGTGTGTTGCTATAACATGAGTATGATGTAATATGAAATCATTTGGGAATATATTTAGCAGGGGAATAGCTGGGTGAAATAGATGACTAGTTTTAAGTTTTTGAGGAACTGACATATTGATTTCTATACTGGTTGGATTAGTTTACCCTTCCATTAGCAATGTAGAAGAGATCTTTTTCCCTTGATTTGATGATAATTGCAATTCTTTGTGGAATACGATGGAATCTGAGGATTGTTTTAATTTGAATTTCTTTAATGTACAGAGATGTTAGGTATTTCTTCATGTATTTATTGGTGCTTTGGACTTCTTTATCTAAGAAGCGTCTGTTTTTTCCTCTTATCAATTATTTTATTGGGTCTTTTATTTTGGGGGGTGTCTAATTTCTTGAGTTATTTACATATTTTAGATATTAGACTGCTGTACAAGGAATATCTGATAACTTCATTTTTCCCATTCTGTAGGTTAGCTTTTCACTTCACTGGTGATTTCCTTTGCTATTCGGAAGGCTTTCAATTTTATATGGATCCTCTGTTGATTCTTGATGTTATTTCTTGTGAAAGTGGGTTCTGTTCAAAGGCTCTGCCTGTTAATATTTGCTAAAGGTTGATTCTTTCTGGAGTTGTGGTTCTTTGTGTCATCAGCTCTTCAGTAAATTTTGTTAAAGGGCAATTTTAATTTAATTTTATTGCAATCATTTCCTAAAACACTTTATATCCACCTAGCATCAAGAATGTTGTAAATTGTTCTAAGGAAGTGATTTTGTGTGAATCACATAGTTCCCACAAATATTTAATAGAATTTTTGCATTAAAATGTATTAACACCTACAGCCTTTGTAAATTTGCGGGTAGGTGAGATGAAATAAATCAGTGAGAGATTAGCAAACTGTTGCATACTAACAATAAGGATACCTATCACATTGTGAGGGGTGATGCTACACTAGAGGTATAGAATGTAAAACAACTTGAAAGAGAAGATTAGGCATTAAAAACTTGGGAGACTTTGCTTCAGGAGTTTCTCATAGGAGTTTGTGTTTACAGAAGTTTGCCTTAGGTTGGCAATACTACAAAACAACAATTGGTACTCTTGATTTTAGGCAGTTCATATAGATCAAAGAGAGACTATTTTTGATTAGAATCATATAGGAAAAACTTTCAAAAGATAAAAACCTTATTCCTCAGTATTTATTTTCCAAAGTAGCACTTTTATTATTGAAGAATCTGAGTCAGAAGGAAATTACAACACATATGAGTCATGTGTACAACGTCCTTTTATCACAGCCCAAATAATAGCCTTCTAAGCTCTTTTCAAATGAATCAGTGATAGCTGTGAAATTGGAATTAGAATAAGAGAATTTAACATAATTACACACTTCAGGTAGTTCAGTGAGAAAAATGGTTGGCACCACCTTACCAGATTTTTCCCAACTGAAGCTGCCATGTTGTATATTATGAGCGCTTCAGCGGCTTTGTGCATCTGTCCCTCCCCCACAATTTAATTAGACTGTCTGTTGCAGAGAAATCAGACGGTGGCTTTTTTTAAAAAGAAAAAATCTAACTGCTATAAATGCCAAGTGAAAATATGAATAAAAGGAAAACAAGATGTTCTGCAAATACATGCCACCTCACTGGGTGGAACGTGATAGGTGAGTCTGCTCTCGCCTCCTAGCAGAGAGGAGGGATGTGAGGACTGGTGGACGGGGTTATGACAGGGTCAGATTGAGGCTGTTGTCTTTGTCGGCTCCAACAGAGCAGGGACTTGACTCGTGTCCCAGTGTAATCTCGCTCTGACGCTGTCGCCCACGCAGAGTTATGATTACACATTCACTTATCGCAAAGAGAGTGAAAGTCCCAGAGAAGGAAGCACAAGAGATAAGAAAGTTACAGATTCTTCTCAAAATTTATAGCATTATACACTTTCCATTCTTGGAGGTGACTGAACCCTCATCATGTAGGAGGCCATCATGGTACATCTTAATCATTTTAATAAATCTGGAATAAGGTTGAAAACTACTTGGTCTTACAAAATGGGAATGTTACCTATGGGCAGCCATTTGTTACCTTCCGTAGAGGACAACAGCTGAGTATAGGGTGACTTTCTCTAGGTTATTGCCCTGGTTGAAGGGTGATTCACATGGGGAGCAAAACCTGGATCCTGAAGTCGGTATGTCACTGCAAGGATAATGCAAAAGTAAAGCACGAAAGCAGAAAAGCTCTCAAAGGCAAAGAAAATGCGGTGGCACGAGTCAGGCAGGTCACTGTGAGCTCAGTGTAAATGAGGCCAGTCAGATGCAGCTGGAGGACACAGGACAGCCTGGAAACAAGGGTGTCATCATTAGACAGTGGTCACATATGAGGTGTAAGCATAGTTTTTCAGTGTTAGTGTATGATAAAAGTTTTGTTTTTACTTCAGTAACCCTGTAAAACTAGGTCTTGTCTTTTGAAGACCTGAATCACTATGTGGCCACTAGATTGTTCCACTGGGACTGGAAATTATTTTTTCTAATAATTGTAATGTATTGAGAGAAAAGAATTGCATGGATACAAATTGCCTATAATGAGTGCATTCATTATGTATGTCAAAATAAAATTAATTTTAAAAAATAATTAGCATTTTTAAAAAATTGAGGTCCCATTGACATGTTTATATAAAAATGTTCCCTGAAATTAAATTTCCTGATTTATTCCAAGGAAAACAAAAGATTAATTTTCACCTCAAAATTTATTGCCTCTTAACTTGACCTTATGATATAAGAGATATGATAAAAAATATGCAATGAATGCCTAAATTTTTAAAATCACTGAAAAAGTTTGCAATTAATTCCTCTCACTTCTCACAGTCCAACGCTTGTGTTTCAGACACACTTATCTTGTGATTCTTGACACTTTGTGAAATAGTTCTGGGACTCTTTCTCATGGATAAAAGGTTATGCTAAATACTGTGCCCAAGTTCCATCCAAGGGAAAGGGAGGCCAGTGAAGTCACTGCTGTGGATCCGCATCCACTTTATTCAACCAGCTTGGCACCAGTGTCTTCTGCCTCTGCCTCAAAGTCAAAACAACCCCGACTGGTAAATATTTTGAGTCACTTCAAGACATCGAGGAAGCCATGACAGTGTAACTAAAGACACAAATGCAGATTTCTAAAACTGCTCCAGGAAGGAGGAAGAACAATAGGATAACTGTCTTTGAAATAACATGAAGTATTTAGAAGGAAAGTAACTCTAATGTATCTCTTGTTATAATTTTCTAAATCAGGCATTAACTGTATATTTTGATCAAACCACTTTTTTAATACACTTTCCAGTTCTTTGCTTATTCCTGCAAATGAGCCTCTTTGGTCTTTCTTCTTGGTTCGCTTCTTATTATTGTGCAGTATTGTACATCTTTCATGAACCTCCCTGTTCCCAGGGAATTACTTTGCACATAACAACACTGGCACATAATTCTGTGACATGCACTATTACTACTAAAAGATCCTTCTCCTCCAATCACTTTTAAAACTCCTGGTGCTGGAAAAATTAAGAAGAAAAAAGAATTGAAATCCGAATGGCCATTAACAGCCTAGTTCCTGAAAAATTTACACTCCAAGCCCAACAGTGAGGAATTTACATTTCTGACCACTTATATGGGCAATGCTCTTGGGCAGACAAAATCACGTCTATATCAAGTTCCTGTCACATGCTCCTTCCAGGCACTGTAACAGATTCCTAAGGCGAGTGCTAAGAAAAGGAGGAAGGAGGAGTCTCTGACACATCTCTTTGTGAATCCCATGTTCTTTTCAGATTGTTTTTATTTACTGAGTTTATTGGTATGTTATAGGTACACATCACAGTCACATTTATCATTGGAAATTTGCACCTGTATGTAGTACTGTGTGATTGTTGTTGCTTTCCCATCCCCTGCGTGCCCTTCAATCTCCTCACCTTTCCCTACTTACCTAAGCTTTGTTTCTGGTCTTTCTCCTTTCTCATTTTTCCTTTCCCCGACCACCTCGGTAGTTCTCCTTCCCCTTTGAACATTTATTTCCTATTCACAGCATCTATTATGCACTTCCCTCCTCACGTACATGTTCCGTTTCTCACACCAGAGAAACAAGTCACTATTTACATATGAGTTGTCTGTCTTTCACTTGAGCCTATGGCCTCAACATACATCTATTTAGCTATGAATGCATCTAGTTTATCTTTATGACTGAGTAGTACTCCACTCAGATATGACAAAGAAAGTCCACGTCTTCTTTATCCATTCACCAGCTGATAGACCCCTGGGCTGGGCTGTTATAAACTGTGCTGCTATAAACATGTGTGCACATATATCAACTTCTTACCACAAGGAACATGTAATTATATAACTCTTATCTTCAAGAAATCAGATGATCCAGAACTCTTGGAATTAAGTATCAAACCCACTCATTGCCAGCATATACACACTTCAACATGAATATATATTTATATACACTCTATGTCACCAGAAAAACAAAAGTAAAAATTCACAACTTGAACACATTAATTATACATATTTTATTTCCATGATATGAGAAGCTATCATTTTTTTTTTTTTTGTCAAAAGAGAAGGTAGAGCCCTATCTATGCTTCTAGTCTCAGACAAGAGAACAGAAATATTTGAGAAGTTTTGTAACTGAAAGGGTTCTTCTAACCTGGAAAATGGAGAAAGGGGTTATATTCCGTGAGAGACTTACACAGATGTTGAGCAGATTATGGACATAAATCTCTACAAACTGTGAGTCAGGGTAAACTTTTCTTTAAATTATGGCTGTCAGAAAAGAATGGTGATGGCCGTACCAGTTTCTTCTAGAGCCTGTGTCCATACCACTCAGCAATCAAGGCACTTGACTTCTACAGCAAAGAGGAGAAGCCCTGGCGACTGCTCCAGCCCATGGCGGATTTTGGCTTCATCCATGTGGCGCTGGTTTAATGTACACGTTGTGGGGTCAAGAAGGCCTCCCTCCATCCAAATTTCCAAAGAAGGCAAGCAGTTCAGGCAGTGACTGCTGAGAAAACAGCTAAAAGATTTCCTCACATCTCAGAGAAGATTTTTAATTTTGATTTTACAGCAATGCTGAAGCTGTTAGAAATTTGACAACTCTTAGAGATGGACTATATACATTTTGCAAAAAGCACCCATGTGAATCCTTTGGGGTCTGGGTGAAATATCACGTTTTATGTCTAGACTAGGCTCCAGAGCCTTATGCACTCATCAGTATGTAACATGGGATTAGTTCCATGATTAGTTTAGCATATTTTGGGTTGTGAGTGATAGACATATTGAAAAGGAAAACCTACCTTGGGTGGGGGTGGAACCAACCAATGGGTTTGTACCTCAGAGTAAAAGAGAAAACTGATTTCTGTTCCCACATCGTGAATTCTTTCTTCTCTGCCATGCTTCCCTGCTATGGAACCAGCTGATCATGCACTAAAACCTCTGTACACTGTGACACAAAATAAATCTTTCTTTTTTTAAAACTGTGGGGGTTATATTTTTTTGTCCCACCAATGAGAAAGTAACTAATTCAAATATTCAAATATTTTTAACTTGAAGAAATCATTATATACATTTTATTAAATTGGACAGTTTCAAAATGCTCCTGGTCAAAAGAGAAGGCAGAGGTCTATCACTGGTCCTAACCTCAGACAAGGGAATTGTGATATTTGCAAAGTGCTCTATCTGCAAAGATTCTTCTCACTTGGAAAACACAGCAACGGATTGTACTTCCACTAAAACCTATTTACAGTTGTCTTTAATGTCATTTATTGACACGTTTGTAGGCTTTTCTGTTGAGAATATAATATTTATTTAATCTTTGTAGAATGAAGTAATTGAAAGATCTAGATAACAGAGATTTTAAAGAAGCTTAAAACACATTACACTTTACATCAAGGATATAAACAGTTACTATTATTTTAAATTGTAAGATAAAGGATGTTTTAAATTACTAAGTGGTAAATCTAAGACCAATTAAAAGAAAAAATTAAAATATCCCTTCTATCATTAAAACTATTACACCAAAATGCCACTTTCTTTAACTGACAACATCAAGAAAAAATGAATTTGAAAACCTGAATATTTGTAATAAAGGATTTTGTGTTGCCAGGTCCATGGGTTTGCTCATTAAAATTGTGTCCTGAAATATTTGAGATAATTATATTACAGAATTCTGGCACTTATTTCAGAACAAGAAAAACAAGGCACATATGCTAGGCAATGTGCTCAAACCAAGAGTTTTGTGGCTAGGGCTTTTATTTTAAGTATATTCCACATATTTTTCATGTACCAAAAAGTGAGTTTGGATAACCATAAATGAGTGGGCTTTTGGTATTATTTAGATGATTCAAATTTGCTTTAACATTTTGATTTTTAAGAAGGTATCTCCTTTCTCAAGGAAGTTTTCTAAGAAATTTTGTACAGTGGATGTATGGATCGTCCTGCCACTACTGGGGCAAATTATCTGCCTATGTTAGTCACTTTCATCACCATGGAAACACAGTACATGACACTCACAACATGAATGAAGGGAGGTTTAAGAGGACTCAGTCCAAAGTTGGTTCACTCTGAGAGAGGAAAAGTAGGACAGAAGAGTCTGGGAAGGGAAAACTGCTCACATTACAGTGGTCCAAAAACAGAGTAAAAGGAGGATTTGCGGATGGACACATACCTTCTCAGTCCTGTGCCCGTGTACACTCAGATGCTCAATACTCCAGTGGATGAGTTACTGCTAAGCACAGCTTCCCCAGGATCAATCTGTCTTCCTCCAAACTCTACTTATGAGCATATGAAAGTTTGGGGGAACATTCTAGATCTAAACCTCAACAAAGGCATACAAAACTGAAAGAAGGAAAAGATTTATCTTGGCTAATAGTTTCAGAAGTTTCAGTCCATGATGAGCTGGTGACAAGGTAAAAATATAATGGTGAAAGATAGTTATCAATCTCAGTTGCCAGGGAGAAGAAAGACAGGAAAAGAGGCAAAGAGGAAGAGGGAGCCCCCAGACAGAATCTCTCAGGTCCCATCCTCACGACACACCCAGCTCACCCACAAGTGTCCTTTGTTAATTTTCTAGGAACAGCTCGAGAAGACTCAGGTGCCAGTTAAGATTAACCATTACAGAAGAAAAAGGATAATCTTTCCTTAAGTAACTGGTGTTACTAGGTTGGTCTGCTCTGGTAGAAAGTCAAAAATTTTGTTTAAAAGATAAAGAAATTTCTAGTTTGGGGATGAATAAATGAATGTTTAGGGTATTGAATGTTTTCTTCTGTCTTTAGGAAAGCTTTGAAAAGAAAAGAATAAAATAATATTGGGAAATTAAGTTTATATTTACACTTAAAGGTCTTTCATGTTTCTGATAAGAAGAAACTTATTTTAGCAATGGCATTTGAGCTTTACAGTTTTGATAATTACTCAGTACATTTTCCTCAGTGTTTTGATGAATGTTATTATGTTTTAATCAGAACATTTTAACATTGTTATTCTATCATTTCTGGTACCAAATGTGTTCAAGAAGCTTTATTAAAATGCATAACTTCTTACACAAAACTACCATGTTTCTAAAATTAATTACATTTTCTAATAGTTCTCCCATCCCAGGTTGCCTAGTATGATTCTCCAGATTGGCATTTTTAAATTGCACATTTCTGAAATGAAGCTGTGTGGGCATTTCAATTCTAAATTCAACTTTCTATAATAGACCACTCAAACTGAATACATTCTTATTGCTGAATAATTGCATGATCCTTTGACTATCAACTCCTCCTTCTTCCCTCCCAATCCATAGTTCATAAATGTTACCCCGTAAGTCCTGAGTTGTTATAGGTAAAATGTCTTTACATATGGAAACCAAATATAGCCATTTAGAAGGGAAAAATTAAAAGATTTAGTCTTCTGTTACTCTGAATGTTACACTACATAGATAATATCCTTGTGCACTATTCTTAAATACATTACTTTTGTTTTAACTTTTCAGAACATTATTTTTTCTGTTGAAGATCTAATAGCTCTGATAAGTTTCCATAAAAATAGACATGTAACGTGGAATGTCATGTAAAACCAACCCATATGCCAGGAACTGCTTCAGACAAGTGCAGTCCCAACCTGCTCAGTACACTGTGGTGGTTGGTAGAATATGTAGTGAGAAACGTACTCCTAAAAGTGAAGCACTAAGGACAGTTTAAATGCTGAATTACCAGAAAACTTTAAACTTAAAAAAAGAGTGAAGCCAATAAAGAAAGGAGTACTGAGAGAAAGGAAGTGCCAGGTTGGCCGACAGTGTTAGAGGCCTTACACTCAGCCCGACCAGAAAATTACCTCTGAATTTGCCAGTTATAGAAGTGAAATAATTGTTTGTAGTTCTCAGTTAAACAGATTTCTGTTATATTTCTGTCTCTAGAAAGTAACATTTTCATAACTAAGATTGCTTTAATGGAAAATAATGATACTAATGATAGCCATAAAATCATGGAGATTTACGAAAGGCACTATTTCCCTTCCCTAGGCATGAAAATAAGATTTATAGATTTTGTTTTTTTTTTGTTATTATCTAATCATTTTCTATAAGTCCATTTTGCAGAGACACAACCAATGCATTTCTGTAGCCAGTTAAACAGTACACTGTGTATTCATCACGCTCAGTCTTTCCCCTGCTTCTGTATCTCGTGCGTGTGAAAATATACTTATATATCCTTAAGTTTCAAGAAAGTAGAGTCAGAAGTGCACTACGTTTTTCAGAAACCTTGACTCAACAATCATAGTTGAATGCAATCATGATGTGTATATTTAATGTACCAATAAAGATAATTAAAAAAAAAGATTTCAATAAAACAAAAGTCATAGTTGAAAAGAATTACAATGGTTTAAAGGCCACATTTGAAAATACTTAACTAAAATCTTGTCCTAAGTAAAATGGGTGGTACTATTTACAAGGCAAAGTTAAAATGGATTAAATGAAACAATACATATGAGAGGAATTTTGGTGCTGGTGTCTGATACACATACTAGACAAGTATAATATTTAAAGTTCTTAAGGACCCTTGATATAAAAGCCAATCTGAAACAGAAGCATAGATCAAAAGAACAGTGTGTGTGTGCTTGTGCACACGCGTGTGTGTAGTCATTTATGTCTAGGTAACAATTTGTAGAAAGATAGGTTTATTCTTCCCTTATGTGGCCTGTATTATGAACTATAAACAGATAATTCTACATCCCAAAACTAAAAATATAGCATTGCTAATGACAGACCAGACACTTACCTTGTAGGATGGCATACAGATATCAGACTGATTAGTTCTTTGGATCTTCAGACTCCGATGAAAGGAACAAAACAGGAAGAGAAAGCTCTTGTGTGCTCAGTTGTTTGTCTCCTCAATCACACCGACAATTTATCAACTTTAAAAATTCCCAGGGACTAGATGGGAGACTTCTACACTTACTACTTCCTGTTGCTATGACTTACAAGATCCATTAATACATACCATCATTTATAGACTAGTCTGTGTTCAGAAGAAAGGGAATACCAGTTGAAAAGTTAGACTCTGAAATATGTTGAACACTTTTAACTACCGTGAAGAAGAATTCAAGCCCATAAACAGTGCTGCAGAGTTTGTACAAAGTCAACACTTGATAATATAGGATCAGAAGTGAAAACATTCTACTTTCGGAGGTTCCATTTGACCCGGCCATTGCCCTGCTAGTATACACACAAGAATTAAAAGACTCATATCACAGTGACATATGTGTACCCATGTTAATAGCAGCCCAATTTGTGATTGCTACATTTTGGAAACAAACCAAGTGTCCATCAACTGGAGACTGGATAAAAAATCTGTGGTTCTTCTACAGAATGGAGTATTACTCTGCCATAAAAAAAGATAAGTTTGAATCATTTCTACTTAAATGGACATACCATGAGGATATCCTCATAAGTGAAATAAATAGGTCACAGATAGATACATATCACATCTTTTCTCTGGTATGAGAAAACAAAGATGTAAATGAGTCCTAGAATTGTATGTTATATATTGTGAAACAGAAAATGCTCAATGTAAAATAGAAAGAAGGGGGAAAATGCTGAGATTGTAACAAAAAAGTAAGGAAAAAAATTTTATGTGTATGGGGGGGCGGTAGGATGGGTAGAGCTATGGGAAAAAATGAGAATTAAGTTGTGTCTTATACTGGTACACATCTCCATTATGGAGTGCAATCATGATGTGTATATGTAATGTACCAATAAAGATTAAAAAATATAAAAAAAAAAGAATTAGCATCACACAAAAAATTCTACTTTCTTTTGGAACTCCTAGAAATGCATAGGGAATGAGCTATGTCACCAACCACAAATTAGCAGCTGACTTTGTGTGACTGTGTGTGTGTCTCTTTAAATTCAATAGGAAAATTGTACAGCTTTTCTTTGGAATTTTCACACAGCAGCTAGTTTAATAAATGTCTTTAACAAAGTAAGTCTTAAATCTATTTAGTTTTCTTGAGAATGTTGTTGACAATATTTCCCTGATACACACAAAATGTCTCAGGGTATGTAGAAATGCAGAGATGTTTTGCTTTTTTCTGGGGACAGTACACTGATTTAACACATTTTCCAACATGTGGCACATGTACTACAGATCACTATCTCATATTCTTTTGAGTCATAATAATACTAATATCAAATAAAATTTACACAAAAAATTATCATCATAGTGCATGCTTTTAAGCTTTCAGTGTATTGTTATTTTTTCTGAAAATAGTAAAAACTTTGGCACAGTTTTTCAGAATTTTTATTATAAGTAATTATCGATGTCTTCTTGTATCTATTTTATTCAAGCAACGTTCACTATTCACTTACTCAAGTTCCACATTATGTATTGGGAGTGTGTAACCATGATAATTTTACCATATAACGATGATCAGCATGATTATAAAATTAGTAATGCTGACCACAAGCATTTATTAAACAATTTCCATGTTCTCTTTCTGCATATATACTAGGATCTCTTTCTGAATTTTCTTTGTCTCATAGATTTATTCTTCCATCTCAGTGATAAAATTGTGTTCAATTAAACATAGATGTTTTATAACATATTGTGATATCTGATAAGCAATATTTTATTTACCATTTTTGTTGAAACTTACTTGATTGTTCTGAGGAATTTATTATACTACATGAATTACAAAATATTTTTAAAGATCCTCTCACATTTCTTTTGTTTCTTGCTTCAGTTTTACTAATGTTCTATTAGAATTATATTAACAATTACTTGGGAAATTTGGAAGTACTAGATATTAATGACATTAAACTGGCATTTTTCAAGAGTATATAATTTTAATTGACTTATTATATTTTAGCATAATTTATCATAATTTTAGCATAATTTTTTTACATGTTGAAATATTGAACGTTTATTTTAAACACATTGCAGTTCTTTTCATAATTTTTGCAAGTAGCATGAAAGAAAATATAGTTTTTATCTTATGCTAGGCATTCATTGCTAAATTACAAACTATTCTATTGCTTTTTTGTTATTCAAATGAGCATATCTTCTATCATCTTATTTATTCTATCAGAAATTTATTAAGAAGACCTATTTTTGTGCATTGAAAATGAAATCATTTGTAAGAGTATTATATCTTCTATTTCATGTTTGTAAATTTTTATCTATTTATTTTTTACTTTAATTATCACATAATTAGATTTGCTCGAAACTCTAAGGGAACAATAATGGTGATGGTGGTCATTTATGAATAGTTTTTAAGATATTCAAATGAAATAGCTTTGATGATTCTATAGCAATAATTGTTGACTTTGTTAAAATCCTCATTATATTTGCATAATTTCATAGTCCTTCCTTTGGACTATAATTTTGTTAGACATTCTGAAGAAAATGTGATAGCTGTGTTCTGTATTTATTAGGAGAGTCATGTAAGTTTTATCTTTAAGTGTGCTGGTGCAGTGGATCATATCAGCATACGTTAGTAGACCAGTTTTGAAATTTACCCTGCTTCTTCCTGGTATAATATTTAGAATATTGGTAGCTTCCTTTTGTCATGTTTAATTTAGGATATTTAGAAGGAAGACACAAGATTTTAAAAGGACTTAACAAGACTAATAAAAAGTCTTACCCATCCATGTTGCCAGTGGAAATGTGCATCCCCTCACATTGTCTATAGAAACATCTTTCCTGCATAAAGACAACTCTTTGCTGCTCTGACCCTCTTGATCATTTTCTATTCAGGATCACATATGCAAGTGGTGGTCGTGACCCCCTTTTTTAATGTCAGCTGGAAATCCAGTGAGGTTTCCTTAGTCCATTCTCACTACCACTCTCCCATTATTTATTTTAAAATCCTTCCTTTCCTCTTAGACCTAGAAATGTCTCCCAAACACTAATTGCAAACTCTGTAATAAAGGGAAGAGTAATTGTACTGAGGACACAATATTCACAGCATTTCCTACTCACAAATTCTCTAAGATAATTTACACATTATTTATAATCACATCACGAACAAAGAAGCATTGTTCTATGAACGTCACTTAAGAGAACTTGGTGCATGGAAAAGATGAGAAAAAATAGCCGCTTTTGATTATCTTTGGCAGGCAGAGCACTATTCAAATGTTTGAAGAATTGCCGTTTAAAGAAGACTGAAGAAAAATCTGACAAATAATACCTAATACAAATTCGGCACTTTGTTCAAATGTGTACTATTGTGAACACCTTCCCTACAGTGCTGGATGAACACCTCATGGCAGAATTACAAGATAAAAACAGTTTTGTGTTTCACAAATGAGATTAAGAAGATCAAAAAATTTTCTGGGAACCATACATCTATTAAGAAATAGAAGAACGGAGGCAGTATGGCTCTTATGGCTTTATTGAAAAGAAGAGTGAGGGGCAAAAATTAAGAAAGTTCTCAGGGAAGTTTTCCTTATGCAAAGCAGGAGAGAAAGGCTCGTCCTTAGTCTTTCCTAATGACTCCCAGAAAGACGGAGAGTTAGCACAATGAGAGTTTGAGTGTTAGCTCTGAGTGATTAACAGTATATTTGGAGTCTCTCATAGTTTGGACATCATTTTTCTATTCGAGTTACTCCTCTTTAGCATTTTCTTTGATTTATATGGAAAATATAGATTTTGCCCCTGAAGTTATGAAATGGATCAAAATCATGAAATAAAGCCATGAAATAACCAAGGCTAAACTTCACTACATATGATATCTCTTGTCCAAAATTTTGTCTAGGCTCAAATTTTGGAGTGAGATAGAATAATATTAAATTACTCCAAAATGCCAATGTGAAGATATTAGTATTTGAATATGAACTAGAAGCCCTTTATGACCTTTGGAGAGAACTTAAAGGCTAAATTCTTAGCCAACTTTCATAGACCAAAAAGTTAAGTTCTTTTTTAATCAATGTAAAGAAGTAGAAGTACAATATTCATCCTTTCCAACTTTTATAATGAGTCTCAGACTGAATGATTCTTCATGCTGGGTTCTATTAGTAGTTACAGATTGTGCTATTTTTTTTCTATCATAAGTCAAATTTTTCTAATGGTCTGACATAATGTGTTCATTCAATCACAAGTATTTTTAGGAAGTAATTTTTAAAGAGTTCAAGAGTTAGTAAGGAGCTAAAATTACCATACTCCTCAAGTTGTTTAAAAAGCCAGTTCCCAGTCTCTAAAAACCATCATTCAAGAAAAAAAATAATGTCTGAGAATCCTAGTATTTAAAGATAACAAAGACCATAGAAGAAACTCCTTTTGTAGGGTGGAGGTAATAGTTTTTGGTTGCAGTTTGCCAGAATGTCACTCAGTGTGTTCTAGGAGTTTTATTTCCGTGAAGCAACTTTAAACTCAATCAAGCAAACTCCCCTAGCACGAAGTTAATTCCAGTGAACTGCAGTCACATTTGGGAGGAGATAATCCACTTAGACAGTAACCTCCTGTTTCCCAGGACTGACATCTTATCTCCTTACAAAGTTGAAAAGTTTGCAAAGGTGGCAGCCCAGTTGCCAGGTGCACACTGTCTTGGAAACATGCAGTTTTAGTCTTAGGCCAGACAGGTTATTTCCAGTGCCTCTTGCCAAAGTAATCTGCCTACTAGCAATGCTTGTCCCCTCAATTTAGATTTAACCCAACCAGTGCCATCCTAAACTATGAAGCTGTCATAGAGCTTTTGAGTGCATGCACATTCCTGATGATGTACCCTCCTAGGATGATTTTCTGGGCCTCACTCAGGATGGAATTTGGAGACCATGTTATAAAGGTTCCTGGCAATCACAGTTTAAAGCTGAAACTTTCCTGATGCTCAGAGGCATGTACACACCTTACCCAGAAGTTTCAAGTGGCAAACACTGTTTTAGCCATTGCATAAGAGTCCTGAGAAGACTTCCTCATGACAAGAGAACATTGACCTCAGCTACATCCCACACCATCAGAAAGTGCAGTGGCACCGAAGTCCGAGTCTCTATTCTTCCCAAGTCACTACACTTCTATATCCGTTTTGCCAGGCTCTGCTTCCCTTCTGTGGACTGTGGGGCCAGTGTCCTTCTCTGCCAAGGTTCGCACTCTCTGCCTCCCTTCCCAATCTCCACACAGCTTTCCTTTCACTGATTTTCCTTTTTGAAACCTTCCTTGAGGCACACAGACTTTTCCTTCCATTGATTACTATAGGGAAGTAACCATTTCCTGTTGGATCAAACACAATTTGCAATCATTAAAATACTCAATTGCAAACTCTGGATATCTACCAGATCAAAAAATGACCTCCAGGAATCACCAATAGATAAATCCAAGACCCAACCTATACATCCTTAAATCAACAAATACTTATTTATATGTGTGTTTTTCTACCTTAAATCCCATTGTTCTGGTTTCATTTCTTAATATTTCTGGCCTATCCTGGTCTTAATAAAGCCATCAAAATATAATTGGATCTATCCTAGCAATATCTGAGCAAGTCAAAGGGGAAAAATCAAAGTTGAGACCAAACTAATACAGCACCTAGGCTGACACCAGGTATACTCTCTCAATCCTGGGTGACAGAAGACAAAGAAGAATGCATAGGGACTCTTTGAAAATGCACTCATTGAAAAAGAGAAAAAGTGAAACCAAACTAAATATGTGCTTTTCTTCAGAGTTATCAGCTAAGTCACTTGTCTCCTATTAGGGTGCAGCAAATGAGTGGGTGAGGAATGGTCAGAACTGACACAGGAACAGTCCTTGCTCTTGAGTGCTGGAGCAGTAGAAGGCATTCTTTGCTGATAAGAAATGGTTTAATTAATGATAGGTTTTACTATGAGGAATTCTGTTTTATTATCATTAATGCTTGTCAACATTCAGTTGACAAATATAATTGTTTTAGTTGGATCATGAAATACTATACTATGGATATTTTGATTAATTTATGTGAAAGCATGTTTTTAAGAAGAGCTCTTAAGGGCTGGGGAGTTAGCTCAGTGATTCCAGTGCCAGAAGCACAAGGGCCTGAGTTTGATTGCCAGGCAACCACATACAATACTGGGTGTGGAGACTCACATCCAGCAGCAATCAGCACCACTTACCACCGTACTGGGCATGGTGGCTCACACCTGTAATCCCAGCACTCAAGAAGCAGAGGCAGGAGGATTGTGATGTGAGTTTGAGGATGAGCTCAGGGCCAGCCTGAACTACAAAGTGAGACCCTGTCTCAGAACACACACACACACACACACACACACACACACACACACACACACACACACACACTTACACACAATCCATCTTATCACATATACACAATGAAAAAAAAGAAAAGCTCTTAATTTCTGGATATCTCTTGAGCAAACAAATTCTTTATTCCTTGCAATACAAAGTATGGGGAACACTTCCTAGACAATGTTGTAGTGCACTATTGTTCTTTGAATGAAGATTATATATTCCCTGTTTTTTATTTTTAAACACCATTCATTAATGTGTAAATGGATAGATTTAACATACAATTTTGAAAATGCTTGTTTAGTATATACATTATAAAACCTAAAAGAGAAAACAAATAAAATGGTAGAAATATTTACATTGGCAAATACTTACGTTATTCCATAGGCATTCCATATATAACTCATATTACCCTTACAGTGATATTATTATTTAGATATTATTTCATTTCTTTGGGGGAAAATATAAGGAAGGTCAGATGATATATATATTGCCATATAAGAGAAATATATATATACATATATATGTTTGTGTATTGTTTTATATATATATGTATGTATGTATATATGCTTGTGTTTGTGTGTGTGTGATGTATGCACTTTACATAAGAGAAAACATGAAAGCTGCTTGTAACACGCATGCTCTTTTGAACATATCCCACTATCTTTGTCTACTGGAAACTACAGACTAGTAGCTTTACTGTAAGGTGCTGTTAGGTCATACTTCCAATATAAAACTCCATATGTTTAATTATATCTCAATAAATACTTTATTAAGGATACTTCATGTCTTATAATGTTGTGTTCTCTGACCTTTGGCAGTTTTTTTTAATTGAAATCTTTATTGGTACATTACATATACACATCATGATTGCATTCAACAATGAGAGTTTGTACCAGTATATGACACAACTTAATTCTCATTTTTTCCCATAACCCTACCCACCCCACCACCCCACCCCTCATATACATAAACTTTGTTTCCTTTCTTTTTGTTATAATCTCATTATTTTTCCTCCTTCACTCCATTACGCTTTGAGTGTTTTCTATTTCACAATATATAACATACATTCTAGAACTCATTTACATCTTTATTTTCTCATACCAGAGAAAAGATACGATATTTACACATCTGTGACCTATTTATTTCACTTATGAGGCAGTTTTAAATTTAAAGGAAGCATTGTCTACATAATACGTTTTTACTCATTTAAGTAATTATTGTTTAGGATTCAGGGACTTGGATGACATATTGGAGTTTCTTAAGATGGTTGCAATGAATTGAAACTTAGAACATTTTTATTCAGTATTTTAAGAATCATTAACCTTGAAGTTATCAAAATTGTATAAATTCTAAATCTTAAAATAGTTTTCCAATCTTTTCATATATTCTCTAAGACTTTGAAAAATGTTCATTTAGGTACAAATCCCCCTTATGGAGTGCAATCATGATGTGTATATTTAATGTACCAATAAAGATAAAAAAGAAAAAAAAAGAAAAATGTTCATTTACATCCATCTTATTTAAATATTGCTTTACCTTATGACTTCTGTCCTTTTGAAAACAGACACTAAAAGATGATTGGTGGCTCCTCCAGAGCCACACATGTAATGGGACATGGCATATTGAAGGGCTGAACCTAGTTAATTGTAACTAATGGATCCGTGTTTATTCCATGACACAGACTGCCTCTACACTGCAGGCCAAAGCAGCCCCTCTGGTTATTCTGATTGGACTGCACACTTCACGCTGCTCCACTAACACGAGGTAGGACCTCAAAGAACATGCTCCTCAAGACTCTCTGAAAAGTGAAAGTAAAAAGTGGTCATTATTTGAATAAAGGCTCACTTATATGTAAGAGTTTTAGTTTTTTTTTCTAGATTCGCTATGATGGTAGTGCATCATTTCAATTTATTTTGTTAATTTCACATTACCTCATTGACATAACCCAAAAGCCTAGGCATAAAATAAGTTACTATTGAAGAAGAAGCAACGTGATGTCACTCTTTGGGAATTTTATAAGTTCCTTTCATGGTGACATTACTGTAAACTTTAGAGTAAATAAAAATCAACATTTGAAGCTATAGCTCACTGAGAGAAAGCTTATTCAGAAAGTTCAAGGCTTTAGGTTTAATCCTTAGTACTTCAAAAACTTAATCTAATTAATTTTAAAGAATCATTTGTATTATTTATGCTACGTAAAACGTTCTTCTAATCCCTTTCCTATTTTCAGATTTTCTTCTAGAAACTAAACAAATTATGAGATGCCAAATGCAACATAAAAAACATGCTGTATTTTATTTTTAAACTTCTCTCTTCAAAAAATATTTTTTTCTAGTGGATACGACTTTTATTACTTGAAATATTCACTGTGGGAAACTAGGGCATTGGATTCATGGGTCAGCAATCAAGAAGAAACCTGGAAATAAAGTCGGAATGTCGCTTTGGTTCTGGGTTTCTCTTCATGACATGGAGTAAGGAATAGTCATCATGTGGCACCAAATGTCTCTTTTATGATTTACACTTCAAAACCTGCTAATGTGATAGGTACATTCTCCTTTAGAATCACAGATAATGTCATTTAATTGTGGTTCTTTTTTTCTTCATTTGTGACACTTATAGGGCAGAATCATGTGTGTCCTAATTGGATTATTGGAGAAAAATAATAGCCATCTGTCATCTTAAAAGATCACTTGGGAGAAGATGGAAGAGTGACTGATTTTTCAATGATTCCTGTGAAAAGAGAGTAAAAGATGTGGAAAATCTGAATTTCCTGTACACTGTAACAACAGAGATGGAGAAAGGGAAATTGTGTGTCTTGGAGAGACCCTAAGGCCTTCATGAGACTCAACTCTGACAGTATTACACCTGCTTCTGTAATTTACCATTACTGGTACTTATACTCTAAAGGTTTTTATTTTTCTTAAGAAAGGTGAAAGTAATGATATCTTTGCAATGTGGGATCCATAGTTTATTTTTCTCAAAGGTACTGATGGGAAGGCTGTAGAGAAAGTATGAGATTTTTTTTACATGTCTAGAACCAAAAGCATGATTTAAAGGGATAAATATCGCATAGTAATTATTCTTTCTGATATTCCCCCCATCCTTTTTTCTTTTTTCTCTCTGCACATTTCTCATTGAATTAATAAAGAATGAATCAATACTAAATCTAAGACTGTAAAATAGAAAGTAGAGAAAGTAAATAGGAGAAAACATTGATGGAACAGAATTGGAAGGTCTGAATGTTATAAAAAGGAAAATCTCTACACAGAAGATTTAATAACTCACGTGGGTTAAAGCAAAACACTGAAACATCTCCAGGAGCAGTGCAGCAACAATAACAGTAGATGTCACGTAGCAAACCATAAAATACTAACCAGATGTGACAGTCCAGGTAAGCATATTGATACTCATAATGTCAATGATATTAACAAACACCCTGCTATTTAGCTTCCATGTCATTGATGAATACAAAACTGGGAGAGAGAGGTCATCATTATCTGCTCACTGTGGGCTGGTTTTACTCAACTTTAGTCAGAATATCTTTTCTACCATCTCAGGGGACAGGTTATATACTTGACCTGAATTAGCAAAGTTAGCAAGTAAATGAAATTTCCCCTAAGCTCTTAATAGCGCTCATTGGAATATATTTAACAGCTTATCCTTTAATATAGTAATATTCCTTTCTCTACACTTTTATTGCTTTGCAACTGAACCTATCTCCACAGTCAGCACAGTGGCACAAAATGACACAGTATCTGATTACCTCTTGAAGAAACTAATTGGTGTAGATACACACACATACACACACACACACACACGCACGCACACACACCTGTCTTAGGTACACTGCCAAGAGTTTTGTCTGGTAGACAAAGAATCATGTTTAAGCTCAGAATTTTGGCATAATTTGACCTTGCACCCTTCTAATTGCAGTAGAATACACTGCCATAGTTCATCAATTTCCCCACATCTCTAACAACTATCCTACTTAATTTTCATTTTGTAAGTTGTATACACCTCCAGAGACCAACTAAATTTTTACTACTCAACAGAGACAGTTACAGAACCACACAAAGAAATATCTTTCTTTCCTAAAATTATTGTATTTCTATTAAAAATTCATCATTTGAAAATGCAATAGGCACTTATTATTGTGCTTATAGAACTTCCTTTGAAATACTGAAGTATTTAATTTTAATTCAATACATTATAGTTTATTTGGTTCTTACTATATATACTATTCTTTGAGAATGACTTACTTCTATAAGTCGTATCACACTATGAACAATAGCTCCAGAAAAGTATTATCTAATGCTTTACATGGGGATGAAATTTACATTTTTCACCAAGGCAACAAAGGGGGAAAGGAAAATATTAATAATGCAGGAAAGAGACTGAGGCAAAGACTAAAAGCGTTCTCTAGATAAATTGAAACTTCATGTAAAAGCAGCCCCCAGGAGAGCTGAACACAACTCCAAAAATGTATGAAGGTAACAAAATCAATAATAGGTCCCAGAGAGAGAGAGAAAGAGAAATTGAGCCTCGGTAAGAATCTGGCATGCTGGGAGGGACATATTCACATCAATATCTCTGGACATAGGGCTGGGCTAAAAGATCTTTGTTCCCATCAGAGGTAAAAGTTGGGAACATAAATGTGAAACAGTGAGACTTAACAGTACTTTCAGTTTATACACGTAATATTACATTGATATTTGTGATTGTTCTCTCTGATAAACTTTCTTTCCCCTTATGTTAAAATCTATTTGCAAAAATGAATTATTTCCAACAAAATGTAGTCTATTTCACCAGACATAGTGAGGGAGTTGACTGAGATTGTCTTGAAGAAATTAATCTAGCTTTTTTTTTAGCACATTTATTGATGAAGTTGGTTCCATAGTTATGCCTTATTTGTCTGCAAATGGATGGTTAAATCCTTGAAACTAGCAAATTCAGTCATCTTTGTAATCTACCAAAGTCTACCAAAGCACATTTCCTAGAATAGATGTTAAGTGAAAAAGTGCTTATTAATTTATTTTCCTTAACTGTGACTATTCACTATTTGAATATTATGCATATTTAAATAATCTTCCCAAAATTATGTAACCTATCCAACTAATAAAAAAATCATCAAACTCAGCCACATCATTAACGTGTCTTTAGTGCAATGAGCAGTCAGGTTGGTGGAGCAGATAATA
Organism: Petromus typicus; assembly: GCA_004026965.1. Classification (NCBI taxonomy): domain Eukaryota; kingdom Metazoa; phylum Chordata; class Mammalia; order Rodentia; family Petromuridae; genus Petromus; species Petromus typicus. Next base: position 23,760 of record PVIR01020183.1, read on the forward strand.
CACCGGAAAGCTTCTCTTTCGCCGCTGTTTCACATTTAGAGCTGAATGTAGAGTTGCCTTTGAAAACATTCGCACTTCTCATTTAGATGAGCTGTGTGACATGCAGGGAAAGATGAAAAACAATCTCTGTGTGAAGCCGCATATGAGAGGTTAGTTCTAAATTTACCAGCTACTAATTCCTTTGAACAATCATATTTATTCTTTGATTACAAATAACCTTGCTGATTTCAAAGTCAAAGAGCAGGAGGAGATGAAAATACTTGAATCACACTGCAGCCTTAGGTGGTGCCTTTGGCAACGAGGAGCTGACATTCCATTTCTCAGCCTCAAAATAGTAGAGACATAATGAGACTTTGAGCGAATCTGATGCATCAGCCAAGCTAACTATCCGTAGAGTCCAGAATGTTCATGTGCACAGTACACACTATCCATACTAGGCATGGGATGAATAGGAACTTCCAGGCTTATTTCCTGAGGAAAGTTGTTACACAGAAGACACCATGGAACCATTTCTTCCAAAGCATGACAGATTTCATGGTCAAACAAGAAATGATTGAATTTTCAAATATCTTGCTTCTTGGGCCTAACTTCAGCCTGACAAAAACCAAATCCACTGCCAATAGCAGCAAATATGGAAAACCTAAATATTCCTTCTAAAATCATAGATAAGATGATGTCTGTTTTCACCTTTTTGGTTCAAGAGAATGTAGTGCTGGAGTCTTCACCCAAAAGAATCAAACAAGAGAAAGAAATAAGAGGCTCAAACAGGAAAACAAGAGGTTAAGTTATCATTATTTTCAGATAACACTATTCTTTACATCCATCTAAGGCAATTATAAAAGTTCAAATTGAAACAACACTACGGTTCCCTCTTACTCTGATAACAATGGCTATTTTTGAGGACTCAAAAAACAATTGTTCCTGAATCTGTGGAGAAAAGTAACCCTTCTACATGTTTGGTAGGGCAATAAACTAGTGCAACCACTGTAAAAATCAGTATGAAAATTCCTCAAAAAAAAAAAAAAAGAAACTAGAAATTGCATTTAACCCCTCTATGCCTCTTCTGGGTATCATCTTGAAAGGATTAAAGTCATCATATTACAGTCATACATGTATATGCATATTTATAGCAGCACATTCACAACAGGCAAATTATGGAAGTAGCACATATACCTATCAGCTGATGAATTTTACTACTCAGCCAGAAGGAAGAATAAGTTGGAATCATTTACAGAGAGATGGAGGCATCCTGACACCATAATGTTAAGTAAAAGTTATCAGCAATAGAAGGTTAAATATCACATGCTTTTTGTAATATGATAAATGCAAAGTATGATAAATTAAAGAGTGAAAAAAGAAATGATGAGAAACAGGGAGATAAACTGTGAGGATGGGAAGAGGATTTGGAGAAAGAAGAGGAGGAAACAGTCGGAAAAGGGGAATAAAAGTGATCAAGATGCAATATGTATTTATTTCAATTCCTTAATGTATTTGTTTACATTCCTCAATGTAATTATGAAGTATCACAACTATCTACCAAAAAAATCTTGCTTCACACTGAAGGAAGAACTATGCCACCTCAAAGGGGCTGGTGATAGTTATACAGCAAGCTTATAAAAGAGTAAGAGCCACAGAGTATACTAGAGAAAGGAAAGTCTCCCTTGAGCGCAAGCGGAAAAAATTAGGTATTGAATGTATGTGAACTTAACGTGGTAAATTGTTTTATTCTCTACAGAAATCATTCTTTTCTGTTTTATACTACTTTACCCTTATTAAGAGATTACTATAAACCAGTTACTGTGTTCATTCACATTACTGTCTGTATGATAGCTAACAACAGCAGAAATTAGGTATAATATCAATAGCACTTCTAAAATATGGTGAACTACATCTGAGAATTTTCACAACTCACTCAGGCTCATGCAATGATTAATTTCAAGATTAGGATTTGCAGGGCATTCTCTCTAACAGCAGACTCACACTGTAATTACTAACCTCAGAGTCCCAGAATTAAAAGCAAATGTCCATCGGGGACAGACAGTAATGGTCCACACTAAACCCTGTAGTTTCTTGATAGTATATTTCTGATACTTATATCTAGAATCAGAAACTATTAATTGTATATTAACTAGACATAAGCAATTATAATGTCTCAATTTAGTTTCAGTCACGGGCCCTCCAGATGCTGCCATATAAGAACACTTGGGCGAAGAGATCAAAGATCTTGGTGCTCAAAGAAAGACAGAAGGAACAAGCAAGAACCCACGCAGAACACTCTCCAGAAGACTTCCTCACGTCCAGTGCTGTGAGCTACACTGTCAGATGAGAGCCGAAGGAAAACAAAGCCTGCATGTGTTTTGTACTTTGTAGCCGTTCAATTACAAATTGCAGAGCTCAAGGATTTGGCTCCTTGGCACTGTGCCTGCCTCGCAGTAAGAGCCAGGTCTTGAATTCCATCCCCAGTAATGAAAAAACAAAATTACCCATCTCCTTTTTCTCCTGGTGAATACAAATTGTCTTCACTTTGTTTCACCTAAGGTTCATGCATCTAAGGTGTAAAAGCGTCTTGACAAAATTCGTGATGTGTATTGAAGTTTTTCAGTCTTCTGTTAATTCTTTGCTGAGCATGTTTCATACATACATTAGCTTACCTATTCTTTCATTCTAGGTAGTATTGGGGTTAGAATTCAAGGCCTGTAGTAATTGTAGGCAAGTGTATCAATGAGCTATACTTCTTACCTTCATATTCATTTTTTTAGATTTTCCACAGAAATGTAAGGAAGAGCTATTCTATACCAAGAATAAAAGGCATGATTAAAAAATATAGTGAGTATTTACTTTTTAAAAAATTAATTTTATTGGTACATTTTATATACACGTCATGGCCATAATCAGCATTGAGAATTTGTACTAGTACATGACACAACTTAATTCTCATTTTTACTGTTTCTCTGCCCTCCCCATAATCCCCTGCTCCTTGTTAAAAAAGCTTTGTTTCTTTTTTCGTACCATGAAATTTTTTCTTTCCTTTCTTTTTTTATCCCTACCCACCTTTTCCCTTTGAATATTTTCCATTTTATAGTATCCATCATACAGTTTACAACTCATCTACATCTTCAGTGTCTCGTACCAGAGAAAAGACAGTATATATACATCTGTGACCTATGAAACCCTTCTTTGCTGTTGGTGATATGTAGACTGGTGCAACCATTGTGGAGATCAGTGTGGAGATTACCTCAAAAAACTAGAATTAGAAGTCCCATTTGACCCTGCTATTTTCCTGCTAGGTGTATACATGAACATTTACTTTTAAATAATATATTACAGTAAAAAAAGAACAGGGCAAATTAATCTTTCTCAAAATATCCACTCCCTCCCTTCAAAAAGACTTATCCCCATCTTTCTTGTCCATTTCTGAAACACTTCTGTAAGTTCTCTCTCTCTCTTTTTTTTTTTTTTTTTTAGGTTTTTTGAGACAGGGTCTCACTTGTGGTTCAGGTTGGCCCTGAGCTCAGCCTCATACTCACATCACAGCAATCCTCCTGCCTCTGCCTCCCGAGTGCTGGGAGTACAGGCGTGAGCCACCACACCCGGCACTGTGGTATGTGGTACTGGTTGCTGCTGGGCGTGAGTCTCCACACCCAGTATGGTATGTGGTTACCGTGGAATCGAACCTGGGTCCTTGCTCTTGCAAGACAGGTGCCAGAACCACTGAGCTAACTCCCAGGCCCCCTGTAAGTTCTCTTTTATGAGTTTCACAAGGTGTTATTTAAAGCAAATATGGTGCCTTAAAAATATAGTAAGCGCTACGGCCCAGGGGCATTGAATGGAAAGGCAGATTCATAGATATATTGCCTTGTGTCCTTGTCCACCCCATTCACCAAGATGAACATGGTGGACTTCTGTCTTTTCCCCAGAGTCAAAGCAGCCATAAAAGGCATTCCATAAAAATGGAATGTTCTCAGTCAGTCCACGACATTGAGACAGACACAGGAGGACAACTGAAAACTCAGGGAAGAACTTCTGCTGCTTTGGAATGTGGCGAGAATGAGGGGACGATGGGTTAAAGTGTATTCAAAATGAAGGGGCCATTCCGGAGTGAGTTGGTGGCAGTGTATCTTTTGCTGAAGTTAATTTGTAAAACTTTAAATACACATTGTATTTTTCCATCACATGTTATATTTTACAAGCTAAGAAAGAAGTGATGGATGAATAGGCAAATTCTTTGTGCTGACAAATTATTATATATAAAATATATTATATTATATATTTAATATGTATATTAATATTAATATTATATATTATATAACATATATTAATATATAATATATAATATTGATATATATTAATATATGAGTATCTTGAGAGTGAATAAAGTTGAATAAGGAAACAGTACAACCTAGGAGGTGGGGCAGGCATGTAAAATAGGGTGTTCAAAGATTTCCTGAGGTGAATAAACCAAGTGTACTATTGTACACCTCTGAAGGCAAGAACATTTTAGGCTGAGCAAAAAAGTCTAAACACACTGCATTGGAAGACTGCTGAGGAGACTGCGGGTGCCTGAGGAAACCTCAATGTGGAAACAGAGGAGAAAAGGGCAAGGGAGCCACAGCATTCAGCAGGGCAAGATCACGTGAGGCCTTCCACACTGTGGTTTTGTTCTGCGTGACAAGAAGTCACAGAGTGTTCTTTACCCTCTTAATGTAAGTTGCAGATATTTTTTTTCTAGTTTATCCTCTGTCTTTTCTTCTGTTAACAGGGTCAGTGCCGTGTCACTTTTTTCAATTTTATTTTTTATTAAAATATATTTGTAGTAGATAAAGTCTCCAGTCCCCATGGGGAATTGAAATACATAAATAATTTTTTTTCGTATGCCCTTCTGCTCGCTGTAATTCTTTTATTAATCTCATTCCCCTCTGCAGAAGATCTCTCTGCCCATTTCCTGTTATCTACTTTATTTGGTTCTTATTATATTTTGGTAAGGTATGACAAGATCTGATTTGATAATATTTTGGAAAAATTATTTCATCAGTTGACTCTTTCTTCCTTTATTTCTCTCTCTCTCTCTTTCTTTCTTTGCTGTACTGCAGATCACACTTGAGCCCTATGCTTACAAGGCAGGTATGATGCCACTGAGCTAAATCCCCAGCACTCAGTTGACTTTTTTCATTCATTCTCATTCCCATTCTCATTTTTTAAATGACATTCCAGTAGAGATATACAGACTGAGAATTTTAGGAACAATATGCAGACTCTAAAATAGAAACAAATGTAAATCATAGAGCTGAAAAATATAAAGAATAATGTGAAAATTACAAATAAAAATAATTTATTGTTAAACCAAATGTCACATTTTTGTTTACAAAAAAAAATCTATGAACATTTAGAAACTACTAAAACTGAAGCACAAAGAGAAATCTAATCTTTTAAAATTGAACAGAATGCCAGTAAACAGTGAAAAATACTAAGAACCTAATGTCTGATTTGTTGGCTGTTTTTTTTAAAAAAAAAAAAACTTTTGCTCAACATCTTTTGGTGATGTGCTAAACACTGGCATTGTCTAACTCTAAATACTGATGATGTCTTTTTATAGGGATTTTTGCAGTGTGTTGTGGGGAGCCATGACATCCTCTGGATCCTGTTAGGCTTCACTGAGGTGATTCTAGCTCTAAGCTATGGCCCGAATTCTAAAGCAAGTCATTGCGTTTCAGTCTTTGCTGTTTTACATATCAACCAAATGTCCCTGTCACTTTGCATGTCCCTGGTACTCTGCACATTTCTTGGTCAGTTTTCTGTCTGTGTGGCAAAACACAGGAGGAAAGTAAAATGCTGAAGTGTTGTTTGGCCCACAGTGTTGATCCACACCTATTGTTAGGTGCCGTTATTCCAGGCCTGTGGTGACCCTGGACATCTGGGGGGGAGTGTGTTATAGAGTAAAGGTGCTCACCTTTATAGAAGATTAGGATTGCAGTGTTTCCCTGGCATAGAGTTCAGTGTGTCCAAGACACTTCATTAACTGTTTGATGTTCTATCGAGTGCTTCCTGCTGTGCTTCATGGATTCTGTCGCCTGTGTACTAGCGACTCATATCTTAGCCTAGGACTCGAGGATAACATCACAGCAGATTTCTGTTCATCACTTTCTAGGGCATCTTCCTCTATTGAACCATGCCCTGCAAATTCATGTTGCTTTGCCCTCTCCAAATTAGCACCTGTGCCTCTGTTGCCCAGGGAAACTGACAGTTTTCTTTGAGCTCTGTCGCCCTTTGTCATACTAAAAAGTGCAGCGCAGGGATGACACCGCAGCACAGATGTAGCTTTCAGTGTACACGTTTCTGTCTCTCTGAGGTCACATGTCAACACTGCCAGCCATCTAGTGCCTGAAAACAGAAACTGGAATATTGTTTCCCGTTTTACAGCTACTTATATCAGAATGTTAAGTAAGGTCCAAGAAAATACGTTCTATTGCAAAGTAGATGATATGATATTGCCAGTCTGTTAACTTTAGGATTTTAATATATGTGTCATTATCAGAGAGTGATCAATCTTCAAAACTCCCTAGAAAGGGGACAGTGAGAGCTAAAGAAAGAAAAAGACAATAGACACATCGTATATGGAGGCCAGGAGGTCAGTGCTTCAAAGCAGGTAAAGACAATGACATTCTGAGCTTGAGTAGGAGGGTGATAATAAGCCTATGATGATAAGGATCACAAATTGATGAGGATTTTAGGCCTTTGAGAAGCTTATATTGATTAGGATGGTGAAATGAGCAAAAACTTTATTACAACAGTAGGTGGGAGGAGTTAAACTGATAAAGAATTTGTCCAAACCCAGGTCAAACCTTTCTCTTTTTGTGCTGTAACTCTGGTCTCAAAAGACCAGGATGTCTTCAGCAGATATAATCTTGCCCTGGAGCATCACATCACAGGATCATTGATGGTTCAGACAACCTCAAAGGTAATACAATTATTAAATGGTCTTTTCACCAAAGTAATTAAAAAGGCTCCTGACATATAATAATTTTGTTCTTATTAAATCTTTATTTATATATTACATATACACATCATGATTGCACTTAACAATGAGAATTTGTACCAGTATATGACAGAACTTATTTCTCATTTTTTCCCATAGCCCTACCTTCCCTACCACCCCACCCCCTATATACATAAACTTTGTTTCCTTTCTTTTTTGTTATAAT
>PVIR01020184.1:0-30954 GCA_004026965.1 Petromus typicus
AGAGTAGAGGTCTTTCACCTCCTTTGTTAGATTGATTCCTAAGTATTTTATTTTTTGGGATGCTATTGTGAAAGGGACTGACTCCCCAATTTCTATCTCAGTGGGTCTACTGTTTGTGTATACGAAGGCTATTGATTTTTGAACGTTGACCTTGTAACCAGCTACGCGGCTAAAATTGGCGATTAGGTCCAGCAGTTTTGAAATTTTTTCTCTTTGTTTGCTTGTTCATCCCCAGGACTACTACTGAAAGGACTGTGACCAAGAAGCGATTCCTGGGCGGATGACTGCACCAGCTCTTGAGTTCCCTGCCTCTCAGCCTGAGGTACAGCCAGGCCTGAGGGCACGCAGGTGCCCCCATGCCCATTCTGCAGTGTCTTAGCAAAGACTGGCATGCTCAGCCAGCCACAGAAGACCGGTCTGAGTCCCTCACAGCTCTGGCCACTGAGTGAGTAAAAACCACCACTGAGGGGTCTTGAGCTGTTCCGCGGACATGTAAAATACAAATGAAATACAAATACAAATGAAATCGCTGGAAAATAAAATACCTTTAAAAAAGAAAAGAAAGTTAAAAGTACAAATTTTCAAACTATTGTAGAGATTTTAGATATAATCCAGTTAGTATTCCAAAGTCAAAGCTGTACTAGTAATGGCTGTATGAATAGGGATGTTACTCAAACCTTAATTTCTTCTACTGCAAAATAAATATAACCATATTCACTCCAGAAGGCTGGCATGAGGATTGTATCAAAACTTCTTTTGTGGTATCAGGGATCAAACTCAGGACTCTGCACTTGTAAGACTGGCACCACAACACTCAGCTAAACCTCCAGCCCTGTATCTCAATTTCTAACACTGTGTTGTATCAAAATGGCCACTAAATTGGATCTCTACTGTTTAAGATGTTTTTCATCATGTCTTAGAAATTATGTACTCCAGAGAAACAGTGCTATTTCTGATTACCACATTCAGAGAGATTAGAAGAAAAATTGTACAATCTCAAATGATCTTCATCCCATAAAACTAATGTCCTTTCCTACCCACTAATGTGTTAAGGACAGAAGAGAAGAAAAGAAAAAGAATGATTCTAAAAAAGTTCATGGATAAATTGGCTCTTTGATTTGTCCTTTCAAAATATAAAAAGTTAACCCCCAGCCCACGGGTAGCATTTTCCAGTAGTTTTCATATGATGATAAATAAGGTCTGTGTAACACCTGGATTGAATGGATGAGGCAAAATTTGGTGGGAAGCAATGGACCTGCAGACTTGGAGCACTCCAAGTCCCCTGGGCAACCCCAGGGATGGCAGAAATGGCAGAATCAATTTATGACCTAGACTTACTCTTATGCCAGAGTCCAGAAGTTGAGAAATTCTGAGTGAAGACATAGAAAATATTTGTGGAAATGAAAAATCATTTTAAGCATGATGTAACATTTTATGCTTTTTTATTCTTTTTGGCACTTATAGATACCTATAGATCCTATGTAGCTTTAAAATCTCATATGAATTAATATATGTACTGACTGACTCATAAGTGCCTCCTCAAAATTGACTACTTAAAGAATGTTTAGTTTATTAATATAGATTGTTTTAGCTTTTGAATGGCTTACTATCCTCTCTACACTGTATTCTGCAGTAGAAATAGAAAGAAAACCTCAGATGAGACCCATGAAAGTATTGAGATATTCTTAATGATATAAAATAAACATATTAATTCTAATCATATATTTGCATTAACCCAGTAAGTCCAAAATACTATCATTTCAACATATAATTAATATGACTAACTGAGAAAGTCTGTAGTTTTTTGCTTGTAAGTTTTGAATTCTCGATGTAGTTGTCATAGCCCTAATGCTCCATAGCCGCATGTAGCTAACAGTGACATTAAACTATTCAAGTCTACAAAGGCAAAATAAGCATAAGTAAGAGCAACTGGCAAAGAGCTGAGGAGAAAAACTGTAGAAGCCAGAATCAAGCCCTCCTTTCAAAGCACTCAGAGGCCAACATGCATTTTATCCTGCTAGCAACAGAATCATTTGCCTCATTCATTTATGTAGGACATGGTGTCAACACCTTCTCAATACATGGTCTTACAAATTATGAGAAAAATCATTTTAAGTATGATGCAATATTTTATGTTTATTTGTTCTGTTTTTGCCATTTATAGATATTTATAAATTCTGTATATTTTTAAAATACCATATGAGTTGAAAGGGCAATATTTCTCATCAGTGAAACTTCTGTGCCTGTTTGTTCCTTCTTCCCCACTCAACTACCAGGGCTGTGGCAGCTTCCAAGATGTGTCTCATGCCTCTGCGCAAAATCAGACAATGAAATCTGGGCCTCCCTGGGCAGAAAAAGATTGGGGGAGAGGATGAACAGCAGATACAAAGATAGACAAAGAAAGATCTAATTTGATGAGCACTTCTATTTCAATATGCGTGGTTAAGATGACTTCCAGTCACCCAGGCTCCCACTCCATCATCTTTTCACTTTCAAATGATTTGGGGCAATCACCTATTCTGAGAAACAGTGACTTTCTTATGGCCTGTATGAAGAGACAGCCTGTGAAAGAGATCTACACAGTAAAATGAAGCATAAGTGACTAAGCGGCTGAAAGGAAGGGGAGCGATATAATTCAATAAGTAAAAGTGTGAAGGAGATATGCAAAATTCATGGGTTTCCGATGCCTGGTAATTTAGGATAAGACTGTTCTTTATTTTAAAATCGGATTTTTTAGCAGGATTACTCAATATCAGCAGTGTAGAAGTTGGCTTTGGAACTATAATTTAAGGTTTAAATTAAGGTGACCTCAACCAGGATGAAATATCTTTAAAGAAGCTGAGTTATAAAATATGAGCCATTTTCCGGAAATGGTAGATGGTTGGGAGTTGTTGAAAATGGACCAACAAAAGTGAAAGAGGGAAATAAAGAAACAGATTACAGGACAAAATCTTGAGCACCTAATTTAAAACAAAAATGATTTTCCATGGTTTACGATGAGTGATAAACAGAGTCCACTGTGTGGCCATAAAAATATATCTTTATCTCAGAAAATATGAGTCTCACTGTCAGCTTAATGTAATGATTTAAGTTCATAGCCTTTCTCCTTGAAAGAGTTACAAGGCTGAAGTTACCAATCATTCTAAATGATGTGCATTTGAACATTATTAACCATGGCCAGGTAGCACTTGATTCTAGTGTAACTTAATCATGAATTTACCTATTTTCAATGCATTGTTTAGTTACATGATTCTGAGGGCAGCTAGAGCGTTGGGTATTAGTAACTATAAAATTTCATTAAACTTGCATTAAACTCCGGAGAAAAACCCATAAAACTCTAAAGAAAGCCCAACACTGGAGCTCTGCCTCCTTTGGCTCTCACTCAACTTTGTTATAATAAAGTCATTCAAAAGATTCCACCAGGAGCCAAGAATGTCTATTGAGAAACCTCATGGTGTTATAGCAGGAAATCTTTGATTCACCTAGAAGACTAATGAGCACAAAACCATAGGAAATTCTGACATAAAGCTCCCTAAGAAACATTAAAAAAGCAAATGGGGATGTTGACTCTATTAGCATATGAAGCAGGTTGGGGGTGGGGCCTGACCATTCACAATTCCTCCATAGAAAGCAGGATAACTGTGTCTGGGCAGCTGACTTTCCAGCTCCAAGGTCACCATTTCATAAACATGCCCAGGAAAGAACAGAATCACAAATCACTGATTGTCAAGCAGAGTTAAACAAAGTGCAGGAGCCACAATATTTTAAAAGCGAAGCACAATTGAGAGACCATTAAATGGGAGATTTGGAGCACATACAAATCTATTCCTGTCTCCTGGAATTTTCTAGTAGGGAGATGGAGGGCAGGGAGCCCCTGGCATTTCTGAGTGGATAATAACATGGGATGCTTTATGACGCTGTTGCTACTCAAGCTGCAGCCCACGAGCCAACAGCGTCTCTGCCTTACCTGGGAATTTAGATGGGATGCAAACTCCCATACCTTCCTCCTTCAGACCTCAGTGAACTTTGTTCAGGATCCCAGAAAAGGTGAGGAATAAGACTTACATGGAAACTTGTCATTCAACAATTCAGCAAGTCTGTTTATTGTTACCCTCACTTCAAAGGTAAGAAAATAGAAGCTCAGTAAATTGTGAAAAGTCACATACTGGCCAACAGCAGAAACCCAAGTTGAGAGATGCAACTTGTCATTCACATCTCTCTGAAGCAGTGAAAAAAATTCACTGAAGTATAATGATTTTATTCTCTTGAAATAATTATATTTATTCTTTTGCATGACAGTTTGATTCTTTTTTCATCCCTTTAAAGTCCTCCTTTCCTTCTCTCTCCATCTCTTGATCCCTGTTCCATTTGTAAAAGACCTAACACCATCTTTCTATTATCTATCTTTTAGTTTGATCCTTATTGATAGTTTGAATTTCCCACATAAAAGAAACAAGTATTTAATCTTGTGTATCTGATTTATGTCACCTTAACATTATAGTCTCAAGGTTCTTTCATTTTTTCTATAAATAATTCAAGTTTATCTTTGATGTCTGAGCATTACTCTGTTGTGTATTATGTAGGTTACACATTTTCTTCATCTATTTATTTGTTGATGAACATATAGACTGATTCCAAGATTTAGCTCATGTGAGTTGCATTGCTATAATATAGATACTATACATAATATATAACTGTAATATAATATTTTTAGCACTTTTGGCAAGATATCTCAAAGGGGAATAGCTGGGTCAAGTGGAATTTATAGTTTTAAGGGTTTTTTTTAGAAATATCCATAGTGTTGCATAAATTTATATTCCCACCAACAATATAGAAGTGTTGGAATTACCCTTCAGCCATGTTATTATTTGTTATTATTTGATTTCTTGGTGATAGCCACTCTTTCTCACATGAGATAGAATCACAAGATTATTTAAATTTGCATCTCTGTAAATAGCCAGTGAGGTTGGACATTTTTTCATGTATTTTTTGTCATTTATTCTTCTTCTGAGAAACTTCTGTTCATTTCAGTGTTCCATTTTTATTAGGCATTTCATTTTGGGAACCAAAATGGAACCAAATTTTTTGAGTTCTTTATATATTTTAAAGATGGGTCTTCTGTCTGAGGGATAGCTTCTTAGGTGTTGGAACTACTGAATTATAGGCTTTCTCTTCCCTCTGTTGCTTGTTGCTTTTTCTGTGCAGAAACTTTCTAATTTGAAAAGATATAACTTGTTGATTCCTGGTACTATTTCTTATGTTATACATTTTCTGCTCAGGAAGTCCTTGCTTATACATAAGACACCTATGTTTAAGCAGTAGGAATTATATCTGCCAGTTGAATTTTTTTATTCTAACATTTGAATCTTTGATCCATTTTTATTTTAACCTAATAGTTAGTGAGACATGTATGTTCATCGTTTGATGAGGAGGGCAAATTTTCCCAACATTGTTTGTTAAGGAAGCTGTAGGCTTTCATTTGTATTGAGTTTCTAAAAGTAGTTTAATAAGATGATGTTTGTGGGATGCTTCCCCTGTGTGAGGCCTTGTGTATAGAAACAAGTGCATAGGATCAAACTCCTGTACCTACTTCGAACAAACACACAAGTGATTGTGATGCATTGATTCATGCTCAGAGTGAGAACACCCAGCTGAACTGAGTCATCAGTATTCTGGGGGTGAAAAAATCAGCCTGAGGATTGTTGCTGGAGTGGCTTAGTGGGCAGAAAAGACTTTACACTGCTGATTTTCTTCAAGAAGCTACTTTTTGGCAATTATTTTTCAGAGGAGCTTTGGCTGCTGTCTTCATGCACCAGACAGGCTTGTGACCTGTCTGGATCTTGCACCTGGATCTCTCAGGCTTGTAACACAGCTTTCTTAACCTGCTAACATTGACTTCTGAGCTTCCACCAGTGGCACTTGGGCCTTCCTGGTGTAGATCTTTGATAGGGATTCACAGGGGACATTTCTGCGAGTGCCAAGCCCTTGACTGGATCCTGCCAGTCCTCAGCTTTCAGACAGATGTTTACACTCTTCTCCATCTGACTTTAGTGAGCACTGACACTAAAACAGTGACCCAGACAGTAGTGCTACTTCATACCAGATGAGTTCATTCCTATAGCTCATCCACGTGTCAGAGTAAACCCAAGAAGAAAGCAAGCGAAATAAGTACTCACTGAGTGTTAGCAATAGATATGTCTGCAACTGTTAACTTTTCAGTAAGGGGAATGTCATTTTCATTCTAGAAGCAAACGAAAGGATGGCTTACTGGTAGATTTGGTGTAAAGTTAGTAAGAAGATTTGCATGAATTTTCCAGGCCCTGTTAATCTCAGAGGCTTGAGAAAGTATCATATGAGAATTTTAGGACTGTTTGATTGATTGATTGATTTCTATTTCTGATACAAAGATTGAGCATGGGACCTTGTCCTTGCAAGACAAGTGTTGAAACTACTGACCTAAATCCTTGGCAAGTTTTAGAGATATTATTTTAATGAAAGAAAACCTTCACAAACATTTAAAAATAGGAATAGTGATTGCATACTTTCTGAGATTGGGATCAACACTTTTAGCTCTTCTGGAAAAAATAATGTAATTGAGGGTATGTGGTTGAACAAAAAAGCCATAATGCTGACAGGATAAAACCAGGCATTGAACTTATGCTAGAAGAAATGAAATTTCAGTTCCCGATTTCAATACTTGCTTATGGATCTTTATATAGATTTCTCTTATTGTCCAAAATTTGTTCCTGATTCAGTCTCCTCATTTCCAAGTCTTTATTTGTCAAAGACTAAGCCCATTTGTTAGGGTATAGATAAGTAAGTACACAGAGATAGATAGATAGATAGATAGACAGACAGACAGACAGACAGACAGAAAGGGCACACCAACTTCACATTCATCTGATTATTAGAAACCAGTGCTTGGGCCATGGTAGATACCAAGAAACATTGGTATATTGAGATTATTGAATAAGTGGTTCCATAGCATGTGTTAACGTCAGCTCTCTAGTCACAGCCTATCAGCATAGTGGGATGGAAGGCAATAGAGGAAAGTAGCCATATGGCAAAACAATACTCAGTACATTGTAATTTGAGTCTAAAGAGCTTTTACTTTCCTATATTTAAGCTCAGGAAAATTAATTCCAGTGTTGAACTCATAAAATAGATGTTATTTCTACTGTGGATTGATAAAGAGTCTAAGGCTAAGGGAAATTTAAATTGTTAGAACAAGTGCTCAAAGCTAACAAAGAGCAGCCTTTTCCATTTTTCCCAATTTCTGGTCAAGATTGAAGCCAGCCACTTAAATTATAAGTCCAATGTACCATGATATATACTCAATCTATGATGATAGACAGACTGCTTGAAATCTAAATTCAAAACAGAGCTAAGAATTTAATAAATATATTGGCTTCAGAATATCAATAAAAGTCATCAGAACAATTTTCTGCTTAGAGAGCCATGGGGAAAACAGGCATTTCTAAAGTAATCTCTTAATCTATAAATGAGGGGAGATAGATAATAGAGGGAAAAAAAAAAACTTCTGAAAAAAATTTCTTCAGATATCATTTAAAAACTTTCTCACCTCTTTTTAGATGAGAAATTATCTGTTGCTTTCCTAAAGCTTAGTTTCTGAAAGTTAAATGGATGCAGGAACCACCCAACCCACTGGAGGTTATCAGTATAATAGCTCTCTCAAGACAATCAACTCTCCCTCTTCTGACCATCACCCATCTTACTGAAAATTCAAGCAAATATCATTGGAACTTTGGCTGATGACAGTGAAAAGATTTAATAATTGCTTTTATCATCAATAAAAATGTGCTAGTACATAGATTAAAGATGGATATAGCTTCTTCTTTCTTTATCCCTTTATCAGGAAGAGTTTAGTTCCCCTCACCTTGAGCCTGACATGTTCTACTGGTTCCCCTGAGGTACATACCAGTGGATGTTCTAGGATCTCAGAACATTTTTCTTTTCAAGGAGGGCTTTTGGGGGGCTCTGGGGACTTTGAGCTACTAAGCACAATGTTTCTCTTTCCAATACCACATGTAGGGGCATGGTGTGACAATGTCAGCAAAACAAGTAAGACAGACCCTCCTGTCATGAAGGTCATCAAAGGTTCTGGGAATGTGAGTGGAGGTGTATTAGTCCCCATGGCCCATCACTACCTACATGCAGTGAGGTGAGCTTGATACTATCATTCACTTTCAATTGTTAATTTACAGCGTCATCTGCCAATTGGTTTCAGTTAGTTTTGCATAGAGCAGTAGATCAGGACCATGGCTATTCTACTGAAACCTGCTTACTGGAATTTTAAATTGCAGGTCCAGATGTATCATTATCCTCACAGAAAAAGAATTCAGAGAATTCACTAAGGAATGTGCTTAGTTTGCAAACATGTCAATAAATCTCAAAAATGTGTGGATTGATATCGCAGTAAACAACTAGTCACAAACGCCAGCCATTGCTCATTGCTAAGTTTACATTTGGAGTAAAAGATGACTGTGATCTCTTCTTAAACATGGAGCAAAGCAAACAGGAAGAAGCTGTTTTTCCCTGCATATAAGGGATTCTGACCCTCCCTGCATGCAAAGAGCACTTTGAATGTTCTGAAGTGATGACTGCATAGATAACTGTAGATGAAAGGAAGCATGTTGTTGGATTTATTTTCATATACTGTTTTCTACCTAGTAAAATGCCACCTATTCATCTTCGCTCCATTGACATTAGGTTGATCAGTTAAGGAGAATTAGCAGCAAAAGATCACCTAGCTGACAAATTGGTCCCCTTGACTTCAAAGTACACAGGGCCTAAATGTTAGGACTTGTGATTTTAAATCACCCTTCTCATCACCACAAAATGCATGAAAACACTTACTTGAGTCTCTCAGCTGTTTGATGAACAGTTCTTGCTTGTGTATGTCAAAAGCAGGAGATATTAAACATAGAGCAGACAGAGGAGGTGCGTCTGCTGTGTTTGCCACATGTATGATTCTATCGAGTTATAAAGATGTTCCTGTTAATGAAGCAACAATGGACCAAGCCACAGATTAAGCAGATGTCATTAGCCTGGTATTTTGAGGAAATGAGTTCCTCTTTGAGTTTAAAAGGGAGAGAAAAATGTAAGTGTTCAAATAATGAAAAAAAATTGGAACATTCTACCTGGTGAAAGCAAAACACTCAATGATTTCAGTGTGAATCCTTCATAAATTTTGGCTCATACTAGGAGAACTGGGATTAGTCAACATGATATTGTTTGTTTATAGTAAAATATTACTAATGTCATTGGGCTTATATAATCATCAACACTGGCGATTATTCTATTATATATTACTCTATTTAAGCTAAGTTTCTTAAAATAATAGGGAATATAGACACTTTAAATGTCTTTTAAACTCTAGGGACTTTTTCTTGGAAATAAAGCTCAGATGTAGAAAAGTCGTCACTTTATCAAAAGGCTTATTCATGTTTTGTGTTCATGTAAGGGACACTCTTGTCCCACCATGGGTGGTTTCTAGGTTAAAAATCTTAGGTAAGTCCCTGAACTCAGCTCGGCCTTTCCTACTGAGTATTTCATTCATCACTTACACGCTATTTCATGGTACTGTCTTCATTTCAGTGTTGAGAATACACTGAGTATCCACGATGTGAAGGAGTTGAGTTTGAATTTCCTCTCTGTCTGCTCACAAATCCCTCAGTGCACTGAATCCTTTGGTATATCTGCTCACTTCGGGATGTACCTGCCTTTGAGTACCTGCCTTATATGTACCTATAGGTAGAGAGTGAGCCCTCAACACATTCCCTGGTATGTCCTGGAAAATTGCTACATGCTTCAGTGAGCTGATGTCTGTGTTCGTGCACATGGTTGTGTGCTATGTATTTTATGTGCACATATTCCAATCACCAACAGATATTTGGAGTAGAACTACATACTATCATTTACATGTTTGTAATGGCTATGTCCTGCCTATCTCAATAGATTCTATTTTTCTCATATATAAAAGTAAAGGTATTCAATATTTCTAATGTTATATACTTTCTAATAACCAGGGGTTTTAAAATTGAAAAGGGCACAGGTGAATTAGGAAGAAGAAAATCAGGAAGAGAATGAAGAGGAAGAATAGAAAGGGACACTTGATGAGGATGACAGTGAGGTTTTCCCTACATCTTGTTGTCCAGCGATTTTAATACCCTTCTATAATCAGTTTTCCCTCATTGGCAAGGATCCATCTACTCTATAATACCAAAAGAACAGTCCTTTTAAAAAATATTTTATACCATTTAATATTGAGCCCAATATCTATGCCAGAGTTCACTAGGTTTCTTCTACCTTTTCCAGCAGCATTGCTTGTCTTGTGTACAGTATCAATTTGTGGTGAATCTCATGAGTGATGACCACTTTACACCCAAGGCTTTGTTGAAGACGTGGTACAGTGTAGTTCCCTTTGGTCTCTTAAAGTACATTTGCTTTTGAAAATTCTTTCTTAAAAATATTTTGTTGTAACAATAATAGATTCTTGTGGAAACTTTTAAAATTCTTCAGGAAAGAAATAAAAAATAAAGTTGACTCTGTGATCGCAGACCCCATTCCTAAAAGCTATTGAGAGTATTTCACATATAAAAAACTATTATTTTGTCTGTTTCATCTTCTTCATGGTCTGTATGACCATGTAGAAGTTGCAATTTATTGTAAACAAATATGCTTAAAAATAATCAGTTTGTTATCATTTAAAATAAATATTTTAAACAATATCCACCTTGTTTCCATTTTTTCTATTAGAATTTCGGGATGGAGACAGAATGAGAGAAAAGAGAGAGGGAAAAAGAATGCACTATAATTTCTTCAGTTCTTTCTTAGTAGAGTGTTTTTAAAATCATTTTTCTATTGCAACAAATACTTTGAACCTACTTGTGAGGATACAAACATATTTGTAAGAATATCTTTGTATACCTGGGCATGTGAAAGTATTACACAGATTTCTCAATGTGGCTGGGTCAAAGATAGATACAGTTGAAATGTTGACAGAAACAGCTAAATTGACTTGCAAAATGGCTGTACCAATTTTTATTTCATCAGAATGTGCAGAGCAGTATCTGTTTCCCCTTGTTGGTCCAAAGACAGCATTACCAACTGATTTTATTCTAATGTAGCCAGTGATATTAGTAAATTATGCCATTTTAAGAACTTTTAGTGTTTTTTTCCACATAAATTATTAATGAATTCCACTTCTCTTCACCTCTTAATAATTGTTGAAAATCTCTGTTTCTATTTTCAAATCATTGTTTTACGACAATACATTCCTTCTGGGGCACCGGTTATATTTGCTGATTGTAATTTACACAGGAAGAATTACCCTTTCGGATCTTACAATTTCCATAATACTCCCTCTTGTTTCCCATTTATTTATGCTGCTGCTTGCTAATATATTCATTTATATTCCATCTATTTCCAAGGCTGATTTGAAGTGGCATATGATAAAATAGCAGGCGTAAAGAAAGATAGCATTGAAATGGAAGGAAAATATATCCTTAAAAATTAATATTGTGGCTTTAGCAGTAAATCTAGTCCTGAGCTTTCCAGATATCAAGGCCAAAAGGACCAGTCAATGTTTTGATTAATGCATAACCTATAGAAAGAGAAAATATATTAGCTTATATGGACATAAAACATTTTTTCCTGATGTGCTGTTATTTAATGAATGTTTCAGGTAGACATATACAATACACTACATACAGTATTCTCAAAAATTATAGCATAGAAAAGCATAAGCAAATATTGTCTTTGTATGACTACATTTTGAAAAAGAGAAATGAAACGTGCAAATAGCATTCACAAGAGCAAGATGTTTCTTATAAGACAGAACAAGCCTATTACTATTAGATAATAACTTGAATGTAAATCATTATTGTATTTAATGCATTCTCTAAAAGCATAGGCTCACTGCTATTGTTGCATTTAATTGTACCTTTGAAGAAAAAAATAGAGGGGTATGTTTAATTGCCTGAACAAGGGAATGCCGATGATAATTATGATAAAGGTGATTATAATTTACACTCACTCAAATTGTAGACAACCTTGTACTACTTGGTTCAGTATCAATTTTTTTCCCCTCACAGTGACAAGAAAATCAGGAAAAATCAACTGAGCTCTAGCGTTAGCTCAATTCAACCCCATTTACAGCATAAAGATTCCATGGTATAGTTTATCTATCAAATCGATGTGATATCATTATCACATGGATCTAAAGCACAACAGTCATGTAGGGTTTTTGCATTATCTGTTGGATGCTGTGCTACTATTAACATGTATTTATCTTCTGATAAATTTGCATTCGTTAGGAACAGCTATTCTAAATATTTTACATTTTCTCTCGTTCACTCTCTTTTCCTTCTCCTCTTCCTCATCCTCCTTTTGCTTCTTCTTCCTCTTCATTTTCTTGTTCTTTATTCAGAAAACTCCAGTCCAGTGGGACCTGGGAGAGGAGGTGTGCCACTATGGCTGCAGGTAGCCACCTCTGATTCCATGGTTGTGTCTCTTATTGTTTTAATCAGCATGTTGTTAATGAGATAACATAATGTTGAATGATACAGAAGGATGATGAGCAGGATGCTGGAGATGGAAGTAGGAGCAACATGGAGAAGGCCCTCAGTTGCCAAAGAGCATGGTGACCAGGTGGACTTGGTTGGAACATGGCCCAGAACCATGTTTTTCCGGCTGTTCTGTGGATGTGATGCCCAGGTTAACTTTACCAAATTGCAAAAGATGAGAGCTTGGAGCCAGGTCTGGCCAAATACCTGGGTGACCTTGGATGCTCTTTATATTCTCTAATTCTCATATTTTATTTAAACTAGGAGATAAAGATAATAATCCCTACCATTAAGGGCTTTGACTATTAAGTAGCCCAAGAAGATGAGGTGCTTACCACACAGAAGGAGCACGTTCAGTGTTTGATAAATATAAATTTATCCTTTCTTTCCCTAGATAATTTTTCATTCAGTTGTTCAATTATTAATTTATTCAACAAATATTTACTGAACAGCTCTAGGATGTCAAGAATCATGCACAGCACTGCATATAAAAGGATAAGAGAATTAAAAAAGTAAAAACAAACTCCAGCTGTATTTACAACAGAATTATTATTGTTGTTGTAGGATGTACAGCTTCTATTTCTGGAACTGCTGAGATCCCTAAGTCTTGGAGAGTAGGAGGGGATTAATTTATTTTAAAGATAAGAAGGAATGGGCCCCATACTTCTATGATGTTTCTTTTTTTTGTCTAAAAGAGTTTCTTCATTCTTGTTTCTCTAAAAGTTACACAGAGTTCTTCCTAGGACCACTGAATATCTGGTGTTTGCCACTGAGATTAGAGTAGAGAGCTAATAGGATATGGACTGTGCTCCCTGAGGCTCACAGACAATTTTTTTTGTGGCCTTAGCCTAACACTGAGCACCTAACACAGGATTCAGTAAGTAGTGTGTGATTATTGAGAGAGAAAATAAGTAAAGGAATTGTCTTAGGGGATCAAGGTGTCAGGTGATCCCAATTAACACTGTCATGTTAACAGTGCTGAATCAGCAGTCCCTTGTGGCTGCAGGAGGTGGAGCTGACACTGAGGTTCCACAGCTGGAGCACATTAGTGCCACTAGGGGACCTGGAAAAGTTACTCATTAAATTGGAAGAAGTTTTAGACATATACTAGATGACACCAATGCACGGCTTAGGCTGACAATGACTGTAGTGAGAGGAATGTGAGTGGCTCTTTCTGGCTTCCTGTGGTATTCATGGAGAGAGTGCTGTCCTTGACTTTTGGTCATTGTTCTCCAAGACCTACAGTACTGACTGGAAAACCTTCAATCAAGCTATGATGATGATGATGATGATGATGATGATGATGATGACGATGATGATGATTTTGAGACAGGGTCTTGCTTTTTTTGTAGTTCAGGCTGGCTCTGAGCTCAGCTTTTAATTTACAGAAATCCTCTTGCCTCTGCCTCCCAAGTGCTGGGACTATAGGCATGAGCCACCACACATGGCACTGTGATATATGGTTCTGATTGCTGATGAATGTGAGTCTCCACACCCTGCATTGTTGTATGTGGTTACCAGAAATCAAACCTGGTCCCTTGCACTTGCAAAGAAGGTGCCAGATTTAGCCACTGAGCTAAATCCCCTGCCCTATAATGAATATTATTATTCAATATGGGATACTTTCTGGTAACTCCAGTATAATGTAAATATTCAAGAATACACTCAGGTATTTAGTGAATCTCACACCTATTCACAACACACTCTCATATTACACCATTCTTGAGTCATAAAGAACATTCTAAATAATCAAAATATATGTCGTGTTCATTTCTAGGCTATGTCTCCCTCAAGGACAACCAGTACTCTGATTTCTTGTACCAATGTGTTTGTATTACTTATTTTTATAGTTACACAAATGAAATCATTTTGCTTTTATATTTGGGTGATTTGCTCAGCGTTATGTTTAATTCATTTCTGTCATTACATTTAAAGACCTTTCATGCTTGTTACCATGTGATGTTTTATTGTGCATATATACTAATTTATGTACTGTATCCTTGGGAATTTGGGTGGTTGCTAATCTTTGACTATTATGAATAATAGTACTGTGTACAATATAATGTGATTTTGGTGGAACCATGAATGCATTTTTTGAAATTTATCTAAGAACTATTAGTCTTTCATTTATATAGGTGTACCTTGAGCTTTGCTATATGCAATGATCTGTAATATTGAACAAAGTTCATGTGTTAAAGTTGACCCTTCAGGAGGCACTACTAGGAGGTGGAGGAATGATTAAGAGATGAACAGCCTTTAGGTCCTTTGGGCCAATCAGAGAGATTGTCCTGCCTAAATCTCTTCCTCTTTCCTTTGCTCCCTTGGGCTCTCATGCTGTACTGCATGCTCCCACCTTAATATATAGACTAAACTGCTAAAACTGTGGGCTAAACTGTTCTCTTTACAAGCTGATTTCCTAGGCGTTTTGTTATACTAATGGCAAACTTGTTGACACTAAAATTTTTTGAAATTAGTTGTATCAAATTGTTCCTCCATCAGCAGAACTTAGGATTTGCCTTGCTTACATTTCACTGACATTTGATATCATCTGTGTTTATAGTTCAGGCATAGTGATTCTTTTGATAGTATATTGTTGTTTAAATTTGCAGTTCTTCTAATATAATATTGAACATCACATATTGAATATAATATTGAATATGGATTGATTATTTCTTTGCACAGTTATTTATAAAACAAATGTTTAAATTTTTGCCTCAATAGACCTCCTTTTCTTTGTCTTTTTGATTTGTGTCTTTCATATTCTGTGTACATAAACTATGTGTTGCCTATACACCTTGGAAATATCTTTTATACATTCTATAAGTAGTCTTTTCCATATTTTAATAGTGTCTTCTAATGAATAGCTCTTAATTTTAGAAAGTTTCAATTTAACTTATCTTGTATTAATAGCATTTTAAAAATTGTTTTTAACAACGTGTGGGTTATTCCCAGCTCAGGACATATTTGAGAATAAAAAGGGATCCTGTGATATTCTAGGACTAAAGTTAAAGCTGGACTGGCCCAAATATACCAAGATATATGATTAGTGTAGTGTGTTTTCTCCCCTGTGAGTGATCAGCAAATCAGAATCTCCCAGGGTGAGATACAGTGTGGGGAATCTATGTTTTTACCTAAGCGCTACCCAGGGTCCTCTGTGGTCATGGGAGGGTGCAGAAGCATGCCTCCAACCTAAGCTGTAAGAAGAGTGTGAACCGATTCAAGTCTTGTACATATGTTCTGACTCATCCTGAGGCTCTACCACTTCCTTTAACCACACAGGTGTGTCAGGGCTGATATTTTTTGACCACTGAAAACAGACCATCTTTAGGCCAAGTTTCTCTACAAGGTCACCAGTGATAGTTTGATTCAAGTATTTTGCTGTGGGAAAGACACTTTCTGCACTTGAGTGTTGTCTGTCATTCCTGACCTTATGAATTCGATGCTAATGTCATCCCTAAGACCCAAGAATTGCAAAATGTCCCCAGGGATTCTCTAAAGTCATATGGATAGAAAACAGTCTTATTTGACAATGATTTAACATTTTGAGCACAGCTCCCAATCACTTCTGTTGCTATCAGATCACATTTCTAATATTACATAAGGTTAAGTGTTATGCATGTATTGTACATTACTTCATTGCTATGGATTTATTATAATGTTAATTGTAGAAAAATGCAGTGTGCCACACAAGAGTAAGGTATTCATATATTTATTATTTTCTTTGACTGATATGTTAAAAATAGCAAGTGATCTGTGGATGCTTTTCTCTACTGGCCCCAGGTATAGTGGTAGGTATTTCTGAAGAGTATGGCAGAAAAAGACAGATAAGGCTGGGGATAGTCATTTCTTCCCAAGGAGAAGAAAATGAGGAGAACTCTCCATCTGCTCCAAATTTGATAATATACTTAAAACATAAATAAACTAAATATAAAATTAAATATCTCTCAGATATGTCTGTTGGTTGTAAGGAATAAGACCAAAAAAAGGAAAATTCAAGGCAAACTTACCTGAGAAAGGCCACATGGGCTCTGCTCTGCTCGTTGGCTGGGGGATACTGCACACTACTCACTTCCTTCTCATTGAAATCAGTCACTGGGTACACCATATCAGACTGTTTCTATGATCACTGTCCCTGTTCTACTTCCCTGTGACATCATAACTGGCTGCTAGTTCATCCCGCTCACATTTGAAAGTGGAATTTTCCGGGACATAGTGGAGAAGTAATTGACCTTTGTTGTTGCCACATTACTTTGCTTTAATATTCTAGACATAAAAACTGAAGGAAACTCCAAATGGTGTAGTATAATGGACATCTTTGTAACCGCAATTATTATTAGACACCCAGTCTTATTTCTCTCTCTCTCTCTCTCTTTCTCTCTGACTCTCAGGAGTAGTCCTGGCTACATTTACTTTACTTTTAAAAGACAGAAATACTGTGGCAGATAGGATAGAAGTAATCAGGGTTCTGAATACCAAATGGGATTCAAAATACCTCTGAATGATCTCAGCTTAATACGGTCTTAGCTTGGGCTCAGATAAGATATGCCAACCATAAAATAGTACAAGAAAATTGATGTAAAGAAATTGTTCGAAATCTAAAGCCTATATCTTTTGCGTTTGAAAACCTTCAATTACTCTTAGCCTAGTCATTTCCAAAGACACAATCTGTTTTAGAAAGATGGAGAAAAGGTCTAAGAACAGTCTTTGCAATGAAAACAACTCTGAAGTTTTAAATACAAAATACACCAAAAACATTGGTTGCTTTGAGCTTTCCCCGTGTATTACTCAGCCTGAGGCAATCAGCATTTGAAATATCCATTATGAGTCACTCAGTATGCATAGAAGGGGCAAGAACATTGTCAATACTCAGTTCCTTCTCTGAGACCTTCATGTTTTAATTCTGAAAACAAAATATACATCTAACTTTTCATTATTACCAACATCATTATTATCACCATCATTTTCACAAGGATAATTACATATTAATATATGACATAAGAAGTGGACACCCACAGGGCTTCAAAACATTTTAAAGAAAATGTGGCATTTTGTCTAAAATATAAACCTCAGAGTAAGCTTTTTGAAATTGATGCCTCTCTAGAATAATATTCATGTAAAAGTATGAGTATGAGAGGAAGAAAGATATTTGGGCTCTTCAGAAGTAGTTTAAAAAAATGAAGTGGTAATGGATAGAAGAGGTAGGCAAAAAAAAAAAAAAAAAAAGAAAAGAAAAGAAAAATAGTGTGGCCAGAAGACAGCATGGTGCCAGGGGCTGGAGACAAAGGTTGGAGGCAGGACAAAAAGGTGTAAGATGAGTTTAGATACAACTTGTTTGGTCCTTAAACATCAACATCCATGGAGATTTTTACAGAGGGGCCCTCTCCCCTGATACACATTTTGAGTCTTACTGACAGTAAGGAATATGTTTGCAAAATGTCTAGCTGGAAACACTATGTGACATTACTGGGATTCTCAGAAGTGAACTGTCTTACCAGAGCTCTCCTAATAAGCCGGTTTCAGAAAATGCCTCTTGCACTTCCCTGAAAGGGAATGAGTCGAACTCTCACATCTCACAGGAAAGAAGGAAAGAGGAGTGTAGTCAGTAAGAAAGACCCAAATCATAGCAGGATCAGGCTACCCACCAATAGAGGCAAACTCTTCAGGGAGCCCAGATGTTGTATAAGGAGAGGATGCTGTTTCCTTAGAAGAGTAACCTGTGTAGTTGAATTGATGGAAGGCGGAGTTTTCTTCATTTCAGTTCTCTTTCTCAATTCTGTGTGCTTCTTTCCTAGAAGCAATTAAAGCCAGAGGCTATTTTTAGTTCCCTGACTGAGAGTCGGCGATACAGAGCATTAGTATTTTTGGTGGAGCTGAAGGTGAATTTACGAGGGAGCCGTAATATAGTCCCACAGAGTTGGCCCCGGGGGCAGGAGATCCACAGCAGCACCACAGGGACAAACAGGATCTAAACCAAATCCCCAGAAACTATATTTTCAAACACAGAAGCAACTGGACACTTTATCAATAGAAGCAAGGGAGTAGAAAAAGGAAGCTGAGCTTTAGAGCTGATTCTTTTCTCATTTGCATGGTCCAGGCATGTTGCAGACTTGCAGTTGGCTTGGTAGATGCAAAACATTCCAGTTGATGGGCCCAGGTGGTCTTGGGGTCTATGGTCATTTTATGAGTATTATTATCAGTCTTAATTAACACCATATCTAAACCTGAGGTCACATTACTTTGTCCCTTGAAATTCTCACTTTTTCTAGTATGGAGCTCAAAGACGATACCTATTCTATCATGTGACATTTACTAGGAGGCTGATCTCTGCCTCATACAAAATATCATTTAATTTTGTGTAAGTACTTGTTATAATTTGATATTCAGCAAACTCTGGCAGTGTAAACAATATTTAACTTGTAGTCAAGGAACTTGAGACACCACCAAGACATATGACTTGCCTTAGATCCTATAGTTTAAAAGTAACAGAAAAAGAATTTGAACTCTGATCTGTCTACATATCACATATTTTTTGAACCATAGTGCTTTCTTGTTATTCAGTGGGTTCATCAATGATAGCTCCAGATTCAAGCAGATAATAGGCATCCTATCAGTGCGCTATGCTTTGATGAAGAATTTTTAAAATAATTCTCCATGAATGGTTTGCACAACAGCTGTTAAATGACAATCAATTTACTCTTTTTTAAAAAAGTCAATCTCAAGTAAAAGTGAGTTATATAAAATGCAAATAGACAGAATTTGTAAAATTAACAATTAAGACACTAACTAAACTTAGCTAATAGCTGGGCTTGAGCTCTGAAGATCATTGTATTCACTAGACCAGTAAGTGTGCAGTAATGTGATTCCTTTAACGAGATTCACAACATTCTAGGAGAGTTTATATAAAAGAGAAGTTTAAATAAGGAGAAACCCAGGATTACTTTTTGTCCAGTGAAGAATCTTTATACATAAAAAAAAAAAAACAGTAACTACAAAGGGTCAATGATATGCAACTCTTCTGTAGGAGAGAAATATTAAACTGAAGTTAGTCTGGGCAAGTGCTTATAGAAGCACTTGAAGTCTTGCTAAGGAAGGATTGTTAGAATCTGAGAGAAAAATCCGTTGCCAATCAGCAGGGCAAGAAGGAAACCCAATGAATGGGTATTGTCCAACTCTGGGATACAGAGAGATGCCTGGACAAAGCCAGACTAAACTAGTCAAAAAAAGGAAAGGCAACACACTGGCAATCAGGGTTTTGGTACAAACAGAATGAGTGATGCTTGCAGATGGTGTGTGGTTGTTTGCAAAGGGCTACATTGTCCAGCATCATCTCTGACACAGATAGATAATTCTCGATGGTGATGCACCAACCAGCAGAGGGAAGGTCATAGCTGAGACTGGAGAGGAAGGCAGAAATTAAACATGAGGCTCTATCCTTAACAATTACCTCTGAAAATGGGTGTGCTTGGTGGTTATAGCCCTTAACCATGACTGACGTGTATCTAAGACACAAACATTGTCTTCTTAGAGATCTTGTCTAAGACAATGTCTGACATTGTCTTAGCCAGTGAGATCTTGAGGGAGCTGACACAATTGTCATATACAAATAAGCATTTCTAGAGTGAAAGCATAATAATTGAGGATAGAAAAAGTCATAGCACTGCAGGTATGGCTGTATATGTGTGCATGTGTATTGGTGTGTGGGTGCATGCATGTACATATTCACCTTACAGCAACAATATTCCAAGCCTTGTGGAAACCAGAAAAAACTAAGTGGAACTTCTTTTAGTTGTGAGAATATCTGAAAGTTACAATAAACAAAACTGTGTGTTTTGATGAAGAATAGAGAAAATACAAATACTCAAAGAAATCCCCAAGTTCAAATTAATTCATAGATATAGTAATTGATTTTCTGTTCTAGAAACACAGATATCAGCAGTTAAAGCAATAGTAATAGTAACAGCATTCTCAAGTTCTTATTTGTACCAACAAGTCAGGGGTGAATTTAATGGGCTGTTTTTCATTTTACACTGCAGTTTTACAAGGTAAGTACGATTTTAATATCCCTTACTATTTTGAGATAAATCAGAATACAGTTAGGTTAAGAGACTCACACAATGTCAATTAAACTGATATAAGAGAAAGCTGCATTGTACTCCCATTTTGTCTAATGTCAGAGCTCAAATAAACCAAAGGCAACATCAGCCAGATAGGAGGACATTTTTTAAAAATCATTTTTATAATCTGTCTCAAACAGCTTAAGTGGGAATGTTTTTGAAAACTCTACTCTGTTATCTATTTCTCTTCATTTTCTGTTCTGTATAATGTATCATTTCCTGCTCACTAATCTGTACTGAGCAGAACGGGAAGTTGGTGGATTTGAATGAACTACTGAGTTTCTAAGTGTTTATTGCTTAGTTACTATAATGTCATGGGTGACCCTTACCTTTCTTGCTCCATTTTATCTCAGATATCAGTGTCTCTGCATAATGAAAAGGTGAAAGTCCACAGGATGTCACTGGACATGGATGTTACCTCCACCGAGGCAAGCATCTTGCATTTTTCTGAAGGTGGTATGAGTTGAGGATAAGAAATGCAGATTGGACCCTCCATTCATAGCCACAATGCACTTTTCCATCCAAATGGAAATACAGACAAGTGCAATTAGATTAGGATACGCAACTAACAAGGGCTGTATAAGTCTTGGCAACATCTTTTACTCTTTGAATTGCATTCTGCCATTATTAATACCTTCAGGTGATAGAAACATAGAAAAGAATATGAAACCAATTGAAAAATATTATAAACTTAGGCATGTCAGATTGCTTTGGAGCTCCATTTAGAAAGTAAGAATTAATATACCAGAAATTTTAAGTATGTGTTCAAATTGAAATAAGATAGTTGGACTAATGCCTCCTTCTATTGGAGAAGGTGACAAATACTTCCCAGAAGCAGCCTGAAAAGATTATTCTAGTTTGACCTTGAAAATAACAATGAACTGTTTTGCATTTTATCTTAATAAGAAAGAAAAATACCCTAAAGTTTATATTTCTTCCATATCCAACCACAGCAGGGACTCATAAATGCCTGCTAATGAAATTAAGGAGAACTATGTGCTCAGGCACCATTAGCCTCAAGCACTGAAAAATAATTAAATTAAATACTTAATGAGAAGCTTTTTTGTCTTGTTTCTGAAAAGCTTAGGTTATGGGAACATTTTTGACCTTACTGTATCTGCTACACTTGTGCTGAAACTTTTGCAATGTATTTGCTCAATAAATCTTTGATAATGATAAAATTTGAAGAGTCTGAATTTTTTCCCAATAGAGGCAGCAGCAAAACACTTGTGGTGTGCTTCGCATTTGTGATGACGATGTCCTTGCATTACTAACCCACAAAGTTAGCAGTGTGCCTTGAAGAAACAATTGCCTTCTTGTCATATAGATAGGGGTACAGTGACTATTTGGGACTTTCTGGGGCCAGCTGCCATTCTGGAGCAATTAAAATCCATCTCAATGTAGTTTTCAAATTGACTCTGATTTTATTAATATTTCCTTAAATTTCAGAGTGGAATATTTGAGTTTTTTCAGGTGAGCTCACGTAACTCCAAGTTCTGACTTCCAGCTCCAAGGGGCTGACTACTCTCCACCATCAGATCGCTCTTCCCAAAATTCACTTGTCGCAGGAGTGAGATGATTACGTATGTTGAGGTCATGGACAGAATCTGGTGAACAAGCATGTTTTCACTGGCCTATTGAGTGCTGAAAAATTGAGACAGTTTCCTTCAAAACTAGGACTTTGACAAGACTCTAATACCAGAAGTTTCTAGAGCAGTGGGATTATTTTCCTGCATGAGAATGTTAGCTATAACTCAGTAATGGTTCAGCAGTACAGAAGAGATAATGTCACCCTTGCCACAGTCCCTACGCATCCCTATTATTCACCTCTGGGACTATCGTATATTTTTACTACACATCCTTGGCCACGTTTGCTCATCCTCTTCTTTTCTACATACGTTTTTATGGATAGTACTTGTTAAACTTCATCCTGCTTTTCTTTCTTTGCCAGTGCTTTAGTGCCAGGCACTAATAAGTGCTTTACCAGTCTTTTACAAAGGTTAACCCATTTTTATCTTTCATATAGAAATAATTTTTTCTTAACAAAGACATTTATATTTACAGCTTCCTTCTTCAAACAGCAAGAATTTAGGGAGAACAAGTCACTTGTCAGGCACTGTGAGAAACTTTAGGACTAGGGCTATGGGTGAAGTGGTTCAGCTGCCTCACCCTGTATCTCTGCTGTGTCACAGTCACTATGAAACTCTCTGATGAAGTTATAAATGTGAAAACACATGGATGGAACTGGGTCAGCTTGATTTCAGTGATAACTGTGATATCTTTTAGTCAGAGGAGTGACCCACAATCCCTCCCTTATTGGTGTTGGGTGTGATCATCTAACTTGTTTTATGCAAAAGAACATGAGTGATCTCATTGGTTGCTTTAAGAGAAAATATAGAAATGAAGGTTTACCTTCTCTCTTTTTCCCTATTCTGCTGTGGCCCTGAGTGAGAAACTAGCTTCAGTGTTACGTCTGAAGATTTTAATTTTCCATGGTTTATAGCAGCTTACTGTGTTGGTTAATTGACTGACTGTCAGCCTGAGGGGGGAAAGCCCAGCTGAAGTGATTCAGCACCATTCTGGGCATGGAAGATATTTCTGAGGGAGGATTTTGTCAGAAAAGAATAAAAAGGAGAATCAGAAGGAGGGATCTCAGCTCATTTTCCTTGAAGCAGGTTTGTTCTGACTGCTTTTCTTCAAAGGGTGTTACCTGTTCTCTTTGGTCGAGCTGTGCTCCTCATCTTGCCCAAAGACAGTTGCTGCTCTCTGTGGAGGGGCTCTGGTCTTTGTTTTCATCTTGGGCATCAGCTCTTGGCTTTTGGCACAGGTCCTTCAGCTTCCAGCTCTGGCCTTTCATCCTGCTGGTGCAGACTTTGGAGCCTTCAGTAGTGGCTCTCAGGCTGTCCGGCACAGACCCTTCAGTCTTCCATCATGGATTCCTCAGCCTCCTGATACAAACTTGTATGAGGCAGAGCTCTAGGCTCCAGGACTTTGACTTGATCCTTCAGCTCTGTCGGCCATGAGCAGATATGTTGCATAATCTTGCATTTGACACAGTGGCAAGATATTGTCATCCATTCTCATACATTCCTGTGTCCTGCATTAAACCTGTTCTCTTGCAAATACTGATTACAGCACTTGCCTTAACAGCTACTTTTAGTTCTTTTACAGCTAGTGCTCAAAAAAGTCAGGATTGAAAATAATAATAACAACAACAATAATAATAGCGGGCATAATCTAAAAATTCACAAGTTAAAGCAGTCAAACTCACTTATTGAGGTACAGCAAATGAGAACAGGTTAAGAACATTCTTTCCTTTAAATATCACTCATACTAGTGTCTTTGAGGCCTAAGTCTTCATTTAAACAGAAATATTTTTACATTTTATAAAATTACACATATTTAGAAATACATTTCAAGGTGAAAAGATCCTTTGTAGTGTCACTGAATTCTGTTTTGAGATACATTTTGATGACAAAAATACACGCAAAAATTGGATTAGTTATGCCAATTATTTTGATAAAATTATTGCCACTGAATTCATTTTTCCTATCAAAAGCAAAAAACAGAATTCTCAGCATTCCCTATCTTTAAAGCTTCCCCTTTACTCCTTTCCAATCAGTACTTAACACAGTTTTCATGTCACACATTAACTTTACTCATTTGTAAATTTGTGTAAATGGAATGCTATTGTATCTACGCTTTTGTGTTGAAATGCTTTTGCTTAATTTAATCTTTGAAAGACTTATTCATTTGTCTTGTACAGTTGAGGTTCCTTCATTCTCATTATTGTATTGCAACCTATTGTATGAACATACCATAATTGATTTTTCTGTTCCAATGATGGATGTTGAGATTATTTTTAGCCTTTTACTATGAAAAATTGTGTTTCTGTGGAACATTTTTGAAAACACAGATTATGTAGATATTTTGGTGAACATGATGTGTCAATTTTAAGCTCAAAGGAGAATTGCTAGATAATAACTATGGGAAGTTTGGCCTTCGATGACAATGCCAAGCAGTTTCTCAAAGGACATGTACCATATTACATTCCTAATGGAAACAGAAATATTTTAAGCCTTAATATTCTTTGTTTTTATCTTCTCTTATGTTTCTCTCTCTTTCTTTTTCCTTAACTCTTTCTTTCCTTTCTTCCTTATTGTTTTAGGTACATTATATTATATTGTTCTTTCACTTGTATTTCTATAGTCGGCAATACATTTCAGGTTATTTATAATTTTGTGCTAAAAATGTGTATCTCAGTGAGTCATAGGGATGTAACATTGGTTCTCTAGTTTTTTATCCCTTCCTCTTTAGCTCTATTTGTTGTGCTTTCCAGATTATGGGAACTAAACCATTCTGTTCCTCAATACCTTTCTGTATGTTCATGTGTTAGAGGCAGCCAACCACAGACTGAGTCTTCTGAAACTGAGCCAAAGCATCTCGTTTCACTTTAGTCATGTCAGGTACTTTGTTCAGTGAAAGGAAAGGAAGTTAATATAGAGAACTGGTATCAAGAGTGGGGGCCAATCTTTGTGACAATACCTTACCACGTGGTGTGGAAGCCTTTCAAACTGGTTTGCAGGAGGAATCTAGAAAGTTCAGAGAAGAAGCCTGGAGAATTATAGAGTGTTGTAAGCAGAGCTTGATTCTCATTGGAATTTAGGAGATTAGACTGATTTTAGAAGTCTTACTAGTAGAGACTAGGCTTAGTTGATTTCAGTTGAGCACAAGGACTCTATTTGGCTATATTTGCAAGAAGACTGGATAGCATGTGCTTGACACTCTGGTAAAAATAATAATAATCTAGGGTGTTCCCAGGTTTTAATACTTAGTGTGAGACAGAGATTAAGGACAGTGGAATAATTTTATTGGACAGAAAAAATTTTAAGAGAGCCCAAATTGCACTTATCCATTAGACTTGTGTGAGAATTAGCAGAAGGGAAGCAGAGCAAAAAGATGAAAATTTCTTAAATTGTGTCCCCAGGAGAACTATTTGTAAAGTTAGGGACAAATATGTATGATTGCTGAGATTAACAACATTAAAAAGAAACCAATTAACACCATTAAAGAGAAACATTTAGTTAGTACAGACCATGAACTGATTCTTATGAAACCATGAAGTAAAAAATATCTTTGTGTCTTCTTAGCTGTGGCTGGCAGGTATTTAATCTAACGATAGGGAAGCTGGTTTATATAGCTGGAAAGGGAAGTAGTGAAAAAGCAAGAGATCCAGGTTTGTAATCCCTGATAAGAGCAAATTCCCAGTGACCTACTTTCCTTCCACTAGACTCCACCCTTCTTGAACACACAAGGATGGATGTCAAGCCTTTAACATATTTCCTTCAGAGAACACTTTAGATCTGCATTATAGCCTTACACTGAATTTATGGGTCAAATGTATACTTAGTCTTTGGCTCGATTTTTTTCTGTTTTGTGTTGATAGTTTTGCTGTAGTTTAATTTGATCAATGTGCTCTAATTTACAATGCAATTTTTGATTTAATGAGAGGAGTTATTTAAAATTTTCTACCATGGAAAAATAATTCTCAATGTAACCTGGTTAAGCTTACTGAGATTAACATGGAAACCAGACATTTGGAAAGTAATATTTTACAGGACTTTCCTCCTTTGTCCCTGAGGCTAAGGATTTTCTTAGGTGCTATTAAATGGTGCTTATTTGTTTTTGGTCTTCAAGACCTCAAGAAGAGTTGTCTCACTGATCCAATGAATTTTCCATTAGAAGCAGAAAAATCAGTAGGAAGAAACAAATACTGAGTGTCTTGATTCATGTGAGAATCAACTTTATGTGGGGTTAAGAAGTAGGAAAGTAAGAATATCACCTTCTAGACATAATTACAGAAAAATAAAACATGTGGAAATGAAGTGAGCTAGACTAAACATTCTTCTTTTGCTGACATATCCCATGAAGAACTGTGTTATCTTACACTGGGATAAAGCCTTCCTGCAATAATGCCAAATATTTACATTCTCATTATGAACGTTTGAACTCTTTTGACATTTCCTGCAAACCTCAGAGCGTTCATTTAAACCCAACTGCTCACTTCTGCCTTTTAATTTCCTCATGCTGTAATTTAGCACTAGAGTTGCTTTTCTGATGTGTTTAGTGTGAATAAATTACATTCTGCAAATGCTTCAAATGTTCAATAGGCTCTAACCAGTCATCCTTTATCTATGAGTACCCTTTATGAAAGAACAAAATGATCTTCATTTTTTTGATTGTACAATTTAAATCTTAAAAATGTGCAGTTATGTAAGTGTAAGATTAAGGATTTCTCTCATTGCAAATTTCTAATCCTCCTGCTGGGGGATTATAAATCCCCATGCTGTTCTGAAGTTCCTCTGTACACAGGGTCTGGATGATTGAAGGCTATTTTTTTTTCTTTTTATATATGTTTGAATCACAGGAGTCCATTAGAAAGATCCAGCTTCACTGGAATTAGGAGAAAATATACTCTTTGTTCAACATTTAATATTGAGTTTCCAATTCACATATAATTGCTTATACAATTTTCCATCTCCCGCAACCCAAATTAAAAAAAAAAAAGGTTTTATATTTTATAGCTGTAAATTTCAAAAGACAACGTCAAAACATTCAGTAGAACAGAACTTTCTTATCGTTCTCCACAGACTCTCAGCTCCAGCCTGGCAGGGGGAGAAAAGGGCTTAATTGTAATAATTTCCTATTACACTCACCTACGAGGTTGCCACATGTTGCCCAGTTAACAGACATGAAAAATGTGGGTCTGGGTCTTGTTTCTTTCTGTTTATTTTTCCAAGTGGATTGGGAAAGGAAGTCACAGGAAGGGAATGGTGTCATTCCTTTAAGGATACTCCTTGGTAATCACTAAATTTGCATTAAAATGAACTGCAATGAAATTTTAAGGAGCTGTATCCTGTGTGTCTTATAGTTAGTGGGATATCGAGTATACTTCAAATCTTACTCTAAATCAATACATTCAAGGGCATCAAGAAGAAGAGTAGTTTTCCAGAGCTTGAATTTTGTTGACTCCATGGAAAAAGGAGTATGAGAAGGGTAGGAGTATTGTATAAGGAGGTTACCTGATATGAAAATGAGTTCACTCCAGGAACTTGTTCCTTTACCTAAAACAGGTATTAAGAAAAAAAAAAAAAAAAAAAAGAAAAAAGAGAGAAAAGAAAGAGAGAGAGAGGAGAGAGAAGGAAAACAAGCAGTATCTTTTCACAGTGATACTCAGGACATAGGAGAAGGTTACCTCCTTGATGATGTGACAGAATGTGAGACTGTATTCAAGTCATTTTCCTTCCATGAGCCTCAAATCAACTATTGTTTAAAACTAGGGAGAAAGAATTACGATTCCTTCTCTGAAGGCTTTTCTCATTCTACCCCTCATTCTCGTACCAGATGGTGTCGAATAGAACCTGAGCCCCTGCCTGATAAACAGGGTTGGGGGCTGCATCTGTCAGTAACATGAGCAAAATAGATATGTAAAGTGATGTCTCCTTTGGGGAAGAAATTTTATTTTAAATACACTGCAAAGATGTACCCACTTCAGAAACCAAACAGAAGAGTAGCTCCTCAGGGGAAGGTCCAGGTGACCAATGACTGAAGCAGATTTGGAGTCAAAGAATTCAGTTTGTCAAAAAATCACCCAATCCTGTTCTGGATGGAGTGTTGTAGATCTAAAACCTACTAACCTAAGAGTGATGGACTTCATTGTTTGCAAACTTCACTGCTAGCTTGTGTTTTACTTGGGCTTTGGTACTTAAGGCCAGCAATGCCACTCCCCACATTTAACATTATTAGTGATATTATGCATCAAGCCAACCTACACGAAAAGCTTCCTCAGCAATTTTAAGATGGCAGACCAGCATCAGGTCATTTACATTTTCTTTTTTTTTCTTTTTTTTTTTTTTGTTTTTTGTTTTTTGAGACAGGGTCTCGCTTTTTTGTGGTTCAGGCTGGCCCTGAGCTCAGCCTCAGACTCACATCACAATCCTCCTGCCTCTGCCTCCCAAGTGCTGGGATTACAGGCATGAGCCACCACACCCGGCACTGTGGTATGTGGTATTGGTTGCTGCTGGGTGTGGGTCTCCACACCCAGTATTGTTATGTGGTTACCAGGGAATCGAACCCGGGCCCTTGCGCTTGCAAGACAGGCGCCGGAACCACTGAGCTAACTCCCCGGCCCCGGTCATTTACATTTTCAAAGAAAGTTTAAAAGAAAAAAGTAACAGACAGAGACAAAGATCAGGGAAGGAAAGAGCCATATATTATAAAAGAAAAAACTCTGGACTTGGCTCTGGATGATTTCGATTAAGCACCAGCATCAATTCATTTCTCCACTTCTCTAACCCTGTCCCCAATTTCACTTTCTCTCATTTTTACTCTCTGGAACATCCTCATCAGATTTTGTTTCTCATGCCTGACACTGTAGACTGAGAAATGACAAGTGGTTAACAAGAGAGAAATATTTCTGTCCCTGTGGGAATTGCCTTGCAGTGGGAGAGACTTAGAAATAACCCCGGAATAACAAGGTGACCAGTTATCTCTGAGTGAAGCTCTGACTCTGTGTAAGTGGAACTACCTGGGCCTCCAAATTATCATTGCACTTGAACTTAGTCTTTTCAGGAAGAGCAGGAAGGCTGCTTAGAGGAAGTCGCATCTTAAAGGAGGCCCATAGTATACTGGGAAGGAAACCACTGGCAACGGTACCTTTTGGTTTTGCTGTTTTCCTGAACTCACCTATGTGCATTTATTTGTGGAACTGGGACTTAGGCAACCATGTAGTTTTCTTAAAACATTTTAAATTCTTATTTCCTTCTATCACTTTTTGGGCATGAGCCTTACCTTTATAAATTTAGATGCTATATTCTCCCTTAGATATATGGCTAAAAGATACATGTCTATATAATTATAAATTATGATTTGTGCAAAGCAGCAAAGAAACTACTGTTTGATTTTTAATTACAAGATGCTAAGAAATATATCAACATGTTGAATATTTGAAATATATGATGTTATTCAATTTTTTTGTAGGGAGAAATGTTCTAGGGATCAAACTCATGACTTTGCACTTATGAGACAGGCACCAAAAACACTGAGCTAAGTCCCTAGATCTTTTCAGTTCAATATTTAAAATGTAAATGTAAAATATTTTCTATTTTGCAGACCTAAAAACTAAGTTATAGGGAAATTAAATATAATCTGCTAATGAGATGAAGTTGTGAGTATGTATCCAGAAATTTCTGAATCTTTAATTCCATTCACTGAAAATTTCTGCAGTTTAATCAGATGCTTTTTTTTTTACTGATCCAAAATAATAGAAAATTATTTTGTCTTATATTAAGAATTTTGTAAGACTAATCTTTATATCCCCAGTGGAGATACATGTATACATTGTACACTATACATTTCCCTAGATGTGTTTCTTATTTAATAAAAATATAGAGAAATAATAAATAAGTTGTCTATTTAGGTATATTTTTATTTATTACATGGACCAATCTAGAGATAAACATAACTCTGAATTTTATGAATATAGGCTGGCACCATGTAACATTTTGGTAAAAAAGTGGACAATGTATATTATGATGGTCCCAGAAGTTTATAATAAAGCTGAAAAATTCTTACAGTCTAGTGATGTGAAAGGTCTCCAAACATCGTGGTGAATGCATTATTCATGCATGTTTTTGGTAAAGCTGGTATAATCCACAGTATAATCCAGTGGTAGAACACACAACTATGCATGGCATGATATATGATGATATATGGTAAAACTATGCATGGCAGGATGTATGATAAAAATGATATATGATGATCAATGCTTCTTTACTGATTCATGTATTTCATATTCCACATTGATCATCATTGTTTTAGAATGACTCCTGCTTGTTAAAATTTCTACCTTAAAATACTATGTTCTGTTACCTTTCAGCTGTAGAGAGCCGCGCTGGTGCCACACCTAAAAGATGGCACTGGCTTCCTTTCTCTTTCCTCCTGATGGCGTGTGCTCCCTCTGCCATGTGACTCCTTGCGGGGTACTAGGCTGACTCAAGCATAGTTTGGTTGCTGCGCGGACCAATGGTAGGCCACTACACCTGATCCCCTGATTGGCGGAAGAGATGCATATAAGGCATTGCGCGGGCTGGGGAAAGAGAGACTCTCCATTATGCTGTAAAGGGTTCCTGAATAAACCGCTTGAAGAAGAGTTCCGGGTCGCGTCTTTCTTGCTGGTCGAGAGGGACGCGACA
>PVIR01020185.1:0-30982 GCA_004026965.1 Petromus typicus
CTTGGTTTGTCCCACACTGTGCTTTGCAAATTGGTCACCAACATTTGAAGGTCAGGAGATTTCACATTAAAACCCTTTTCCGACTCCTCTTTAAAAATAGAAATTGTCGCCATGCTGAGTGTGAAGTGTGAATGTGTTCGTGTCAGGAAATTCGCACCGCCCCAGGTGGTGGTAACTGTGATGCTCGGAGTGGCCTGGAAGTGGCACTGCCTAGGCCCGAGGCACAGACTTCTCAGTCTTCTGAACTCAAGTCTGGGTCCTTCCCAGTCCCCCCACCCCCCAGTGTGTTCACACCTGTTCTTCTCATAAGCCCCAAAACATTTCCGCTGGCCAGTCACTCCCACGTACGCCAGTAGAAAATGCAAACAGTTAGCAACTGCAGTTCAATTTAACGATGGTTCAGCCCCGTCACAGGTGGAGACGCACCAGACGCACCTGTACTCTGACTCCTGTGATGCTGCTGTTCCTGCCTCTGGGCTTCCTGACAGCCAGAGGGCGAGTGAGAGGAGACTCGGAGGTCGTTTTATTCGATGTGATCGAAGGGAGGGATAGACTCTTCATGAAAGACAACTTTTCTACCTCTAAACATGAAAAAGAGACCAGGTGTGGTGGTGCACACCTGTAATCCTAGCAGGCAGGAGGCTGAGGCAGGAGGATTACTGTGAGTGAGGCAAAACCGGGCTGTTCAAGGCCAGCCTGAACTATACAGTGAGACCGTATTTCAAAACACCAAAAAAATACGAAAACAGATGTCTCAGATGGGATATTAAGGGGGTCACGGGAGACGGTCTCCACTCACGGAGGCGAGATTTGCCCACCTGCCAGCGTGCACATGTGTGGGAAAGCTAGACTCTGAGCACCTTGAGATGAAAGCCCCACAAAAGTGAGTCCTGTGAAAATGCTTAAATTTAAATTGCATGGCTTTGGGCTTCTGTGTGCCAGGCTGTGCCAGGCTGTGCCAGGCTGTGAAATCACAGATGACTCAGGTCCCGGTACGCTCCCTCTGCCAGTGCCTGGCACTGCGCTGAGCTCTTTTCTTTTTTGTTTTTGGAGATCAGGTCTTGCTATGTAGTTCAGGCCGGCATCGAACTCACCACAGTCTTCCTGCCTCATCCTCCCAAGCGCTAAAATGACAGGCACGTGCCAGCATGCTCAGCATGTCAGGTTTATTTTCATTTCTCTCCTGCTGTGCCAGCCTCACTGGTGGTGGCAAATGTCAAAGGGTACAGTGCGGAAGAAGACTGAGCAAATGCTGGTTGTTATGCAACTATCCCTTCAAACCTTACAAACGCAAGTCCTGTGCCCGCTCCACCCTGACACTAGGCCTGGCAACAAGAAGGCAAAGGGAAGGATGTAGTCCCCGAATCCAGAAAGCTCACAAACTGGAAGCAGGCGTGAACACTACATGAACGATGTACGAGAAATTGCAAACAGCTGAAAAATCTCTCGCTTCCTGCTGGGTGCCGTGTAGATACCTGTAGGCCCAGCATTCTGGAAGTCTGAGGCAGAAGGATTGCCCGTTGGAACCTAGCCTCACCAACTCAGTGACTTATACAAGTGCTCTACCTTTGAGCTATATCCTAGTCTGGATTTTGAAAGTTAAATAAGAGCCTTCCCTATAAGGGAAAGCAGCCTCTGCGAGTGCAGAGTCATAGAGGCCACGATCAGATCATTCCCGAGAGCTGGGAGTGTCATAGTTGAAGTACAGGTGCCAGTGTTTTCCAAGGCTTTGGGAAGTTTTTTTTTTCTTTTTTAGGTTTTTTGAGACAGGGTCTCGCTTTGTGGTTCAGGCTGGCCCTGAGCTCAGCCTCCAACTCACATCACAGCAATCCTCCTGCCTCTGCCTCCCGAGTGCTGGGATGACAGACATGAGCCACCACGCCCAGCACTGTGGTGTGTGGTACTGGTTGCTGCTGGGCGTGAGTCTCCACGCCCCGTATTGTATGTGGTTACCGGGGATTGAACCCGGGTCCTTGTGTTGCAAGACAGGCGCTGGAACCACCGAGCTAAATCCCCGGCCCGGCCCGGCCCGGCTTTGGGAAGTTTTGCAGGCAGGGTCCTAGAGATTCTCTTTCTCAGCACCTGGGAGCTGACAGGAAGGGAAGGGCGGGCGTGTCTGGGCGTGGCCCAGAGCAGGACAGAGGGGGGAACCGTTCGGGGTCCGCGTGGGAGGGCTGCAATGTTTGGACTCCGGTGGGAGGCAACAAGCTCGGCATTGTTCTGTCCCATGGCCATCCGGCTGAGTGGGGAAGGCTCTGGGAGAAGGGCAGAGGCTGCCGACTCCCTCAGAAGACGCTCACAAGTGAGGCCTGGGGCTGCACACCTGTAATCCTAGCACTCGGAATGCTGAGGCGAAGGGTTGCCTCAAATTCAAAGCCAGCCTGGCCTATACAGTGAGTTCAAGGCCAGCTGGAACTACATCATGAGATCTCATCTCAAAAACACTAAGAACAAACAAAAAAACACCAAATACAGCACAAGCTTAGTCAACAACCTTCCCAGAGGACTCTGGGAGGAGAGATTCGGACCCTGGGGCCACACTGTGGGGACCATGGCAAGTCCCTCTCCCTCTGCGGCTTTGAACAGACCGAGCAGGTGTAGAAATCGAAGGAAATCGTGGATGGCAGATAAACAAGGAACTCAGCTCTAAGGGAACAGTTCTGCTTTTTAAAAAACTGAGCCCAGGTCTCACAGCACCCTGGTGAGAGCCCCTCCAGCACCTGGGGCCTGGCCTGC
This sequence comes from Petromus typicus, assembly GCA_004026965.1. Classification (NCBI taxonomy): domain Eukaryota; kingdom Metazoa; phylum Chordata; class Mammalia; order Rodentia; family Petromuridae; genus Petromus; species Petromus typicus. Next base: position 2,737 of record PVIR01020185.1, read on the forward strand.
AGGTGAGGTACGAGCCTGGCAGACCGCAGGAGGCGGAAGTTAGTGATTGGCCTCCTGGGTCAAAACCCGAGACTTCCGAGCCGGTTACTCCACAGACTAACACAGCGCACCTGGTGCAGTCCTCAAACCGGAGCGCGGAGAACAAGCGCCTTGATGAAAGTCATGCAGCTGTAACCAAGTCCAGGGTGGAAAGACCCTGGAGCCTGATCCCCTCGTATGGGAAACTGATACCACCACCTTGGACATCTTAGACCTCCGAGGCCGCTTCCAGGCTTGAGTGGGTCTTTGCTGCGAAGGTGAATAGGTGCAAAGGCATCATTCTCGCTTTTGGCCACCAGGGGGCAGCTGGACACGCAAAACAGGAAGAAAGAGGGTCAAGGTACAGGAAGGAGAGATGAAAAGATGATACTCAAGTCTCCTCAAGGCATTGAGGAGGAAAAATTCTAGGTCCTCAAGCTAGAAGAGACCACTTGAGGGTCCCTGTTTGAAGAGGCGGCTGAGAGCCAGGTGTGGTGGTGTATACACCTATAATCCCAGCACCCTTTGAGGCTGAGGCAGGAGGATCACGAGATTGAATCACACAGGAGTAACTTAGCAAGATGTTGCCTCAAAATTAAAAATGAAGGGCTGGGGAGTCATCTCAGTGTAAAGACTGAGTTCTCTCCTCGAGAGTTGACAGAAGTCCACAGGAAGTTGCTGGCCACGGTGGGGGGAGCGCCCAGGGCCCCTGACTTTAAGGTACTGTGGGGGTGAGCCCGGCTGAGCCCCACCCCTCATCTTCCCAGGCAGAACCTCTGTTTTTCCTTTCAGCCTCAAAGAAAAGAGGGGAGAGGGGAGAACCCTAGGCAGCACCCTCACTTCCAGCAGGTTGCCTTGGTAACGAAATCCAGGCCCATTTGAAAACCTAACACTGGCATGGGCGAGGATGAATCAAAGGTCGGAGGATTCTAGACCACTCAGTCATTTCGTTCATTCTTTCATTCATTTGTTCTAAGGGAACTCACCGAGGCAGAAAAGATTACAGAACTGGACTGCCTGCTACAAGGGCCACAGATTAAAAGGCAGTGAAGCGGGATAAAGATCCTGCTCCTTATTCAGTGGGGCCACGTTCTGACCACTCAGTACCCGTCGGTGGCTCGTGGACTGACGTACTGAGCAGCACAAAGTTCCATCTCACTCCGAAGAGTGACGGTCGAGGGCTGGACCAGAGCCTTGCTGGCAGAAAGGGGCTGAGGCGAGGCCTGGCGGAGATGCTGAACGAGTGTCTCACCTCGCTCCCAGCTCAGGCTCAGTGCCCTGATGCGTCTGGGTCACTGTGCTGGGACAGTTCCTGTGAGGAGCTGTCTACCCCATCACTTCCTGAGCAGGCGGTGGGCTCCCGCTGTCGGGCAGTCCTTGCACAGAGCGAGTGCCTGGGAATCCAGGCTTTTATCATCATCATTAAAAAAAAATTGAACCCAGGGTCTTTGCACTGAGTTACAACCACGGGCCATGCTTTATTTTTTATTTGGAGACAGGGTCTTGCTAAGTTGCTCCGGCTGGGCTCGAACTTGTGATCCTTCTGTCTCAACCTTCCAGAGTGCTGGGACTGTAGGTGTGTGCCACCACGTCCAGATCACTGTGTTATTTTTGTCACTGGGGTGGCAGTGGCCACTCTAGACTGTGCAACATGAAGGGGACACCCATCCCAGCCTTCAGGCCAAGGTTGGCTGAGAATCCACATGGCCAGAGCCAGGCTGGGGGGCTCGGTGGGTCTCCCTAAGACCAGGCACAGGCCTGGGGCACTGTCATACCCTCAGGCTTTTGGTAGAGCACAGGGTTCAGCGTAGTGAGCTGGGGCTCAGGACACGGCTGCTTAAGGGGACAGACCCAAACTCCAGGAATCCCAGCTTGCTCCAGGATATAGACATGATGACCTGAGGGTCCCAGACCCCCCTAGGGTATGGGGGGGGCTGCAGAGGAGACGCAAGAGAGAAGCTGGCCTGGGGACAAGCAGAGTGACTCCGCTTTGGAGTATCACTGTTTTTACAGGACACATCATTTCTAGGCCTGTTCTGTGGGGTCAGGGGCAGCCGGGCACCACCTCGTCCCGGGCCTGAGATCAGAGAGCTCAGCCTGGCTCTTGAAGCCTCCCTCGGCCCTTCAGGATTCCAGAGGCTCAGAGCAGCCATTCACTGGCACCCACTCGGAGGAGCCGGCTCCTCCCACCGAGGGCCCAGCCCAGCTGCTGGGGATGTAGCTGGAGGGACAGGTTCCAGGATTGGACGCCGAGTGGGAGCCCTGGAGGGCAGCAGGCGAACGGAGTCCCTGTGCCATCACCATGGCCAGCCTGTGGGTGCAGAGGTGAGGGCCCAGCATCCTGGAGCAAGAATCATCAGCTCCGGTCTTCTGATCGAGGTAGGAGTGGTTGTGTGTGTGTGTGTGTGTGTGTGTGTGTGTGTCAATGGGATCAAGGGATATCATCGGGAGTACTGAGGGGCTGGGACCTGCGGGTGAGGGTGGACTCCCTCTTCAGTCCGTCCTGGGGCTGCTGTCTGGCTGTGGGTGCCAAAGGCAGGTGTGTGTGGTGACGAGCACAGTGACTGTGGCATGCCCAGGTGCATGGGCCTGTGAGTGAGTGGGCAGGACAGGGCAGAAGAGCTACAGGCATGTCAGGTGGGAAGAGGAGATGAGCTGAAGATGCCCCTGAAGCCCTGGTGGGAACCCTTTGTCACGCTGCCTTCCCTGTCCCTGCTCTGGCCTTAGAAACCTGGCCCTAAGATGGCTCCCCTCTCCCACGAGCCCCTTACGTCCAGAACAAACCCCTCTGGCCAGCTCTGGCTTGGCCCAGGTAGTGTGTCCGGTCTGCTGTGCTGAAAGGGAAATCTCTGACCTGGAGGCTGAGTTCTATGAGCTCAGGTGGGGCACAGCCAGCCATCTGGGGTCCCAGGAGCCCACCTCGGGGGGCTCAATCGTCTACCCCACCATCTCCTCCACACCCGGCTCCTCACTTCCAGAAAGTTCCAGCCCGCCTTACCCACGGCCACAGCCTGCTGAGCCTTTTAATCTCGCCCCTCAGTCTCCTTGTCTTAATTTTCTTCCCCTCTGATCCCTGTCACATTGCTGGAGTGACCATCCCAGAAACAGACTCTCTTCTAGAGTCAAGCACCTTCGCTCTGGCCTGCACCTGGAGGCACCCTATGGTCCCCAGGTTGGATCTTCAGGAAGCAGAGACGCTTTCTAGCCTTGGGCTGTCAGCTGGAGCCATCCAGTTGACACAGAGGTTGCCCCCCCCCCCGCCATGTTTACTGCGGTGGAGCTCCGCCCACTTCCCTGCCTGGGGTCCTGGGGAACAGAGTCTCCCCAAGGCCAGTGGCTGTGGCTGATTTACGGGACAGGTATCCTGTGAACGCTCATTACTCCTAAACTTCGAAGACCCTCCTTCAAGGCCCTCTCCGCACAGGTCAGCCCAGGACTCTCCTGCTTTGGGCCAGGAGCTCCAGACCCCGTCCTCAAGCCAACTGCTCAGTACCCAGCCCCTGACCCGGATGCCATGGGAACACCCCCAACCGTCCCCTCCTGGAAGACAAAGCCAGCTAGGATAGTGTCCCTGAATGCGTGTGTTACCCCTGTGGAGATGTTCACAGAGAGAGGGCCACACTCAGGCCGGGGCAGTGGGAGGGACACGGAGCCGGTTCACTGGCTGTGCCCACACTAGCCGTGTGGCAGTGGGCTGGGCACGTGTGCGAGGCTATGTAGCAGGTAGGAGCAGTAGGAAGACACACATGATGGTCCCCAAAATAAGGTCTCTTTGGAGTGTCAGCTGGTGGTCAGGAAGGGGGGGTGAGACCTCTGTGGCTGGGACACTTTCTTTCCCATGATCCTCCAGGGAAAGCCGAACAGCCCGGATGGAACACGACTTTGCCCCTGCGCCTCCAGAGGTGCAGCCGCACAGAGCGCCTGGCCCTGGAGCCTCCTCCCGCAGCCACATGCTGGGGCGCCCTACCCACCCCTCACGGCTCCCCGGAGGGGTGTCTCCCCTCATTCCTGTCCTCAGGAAGACTGTCCGCTTGGATGCCTTTCCTCAAAGCAACATCGAGACTTCCAACCGACTGGGCCTGAGAGCCAGGCCCCGGAATGTGTCCCCACAGGACGCTGGCATTGGCCCAGGAGTTTCGGCGAGACCCCTGCCTGCGAACAGCCTCATGCCCAGGAAGCTGAGCTCCATCTCCTTAACAATCCGTCAGAACAGCCATGCACGGCCCAAGGAGCCTGCACTGCCTCCCTGGGAAGAGCTCCCCACCCTGGCCGGAGAGGCTGCCATCCTCGGGGGAGGGAGGCTGTCTGTGCCAAGTTCATCCCCCCTGACCCGAAGGCCAGAAAGCAGGGTCCACTGTGAGGGCCCAGGGAACCCGGCTCTGAGCAAGCCCAGGGGGACACTGACAGCGGAGAAGCCTCTGGTGGGCTCGTACCTGGCCTTGCCTTTTCAGTCTCCGCTAACTCCAAGCGCATGGAGCGTCACAGGGCCAGGTCCCGAGGGTCAAGGGCAAACCCGAGCTTCCCCAGGGAGAGGGAAGTCCAGGGCCAGAGGCATTCCCAGACCCCGGCCATGTCTCCAGAGGGCCCCCCCTGGTATGAGCTTGGCTGGTGTGCAGACAGCAAGGCCAGACATAGCCAGGCACTTAACCACAGTAGCCGCCAGAGGACCTTGGGCCACACCAGACACATCCAGATTGGACACAGGCCCAGAGTTCTCTGCTCCGCGCACCAAGCGGGGCTCAGCCCTGGACTTAACTACAGCAGATGCGGCCATGTCGGGCAAAGCCAGCACCTGGACTACTGCAGGCACAAGCAAGTCTGGCACAGCCATGAACTCGGTTACAGCACAGACAACCAAGCCAGACAGGGTCAGAAATCTGACAGTCTCTGAGCTGGATGAGCTGGACAAATTCATGGTTACAGCAGATGCAGCCAGGACCACGAGGGGCACCACTATGGCTCGGGCAATACCAGATCCGTTGGAGCTGGGCACAGCCAGGTTGGACACAGCCGTGGCTTTGGTGACAGCAAATCCAGCTGAGCTGGGCTCAGCTGTGGATTCTTCTGCTTTGGGCAGAAGAAGACTCCGCTCAGCTGAGGGTTCCGTGGTGCCACTAACACCAGACCCAGTCAGTGTGGAGACCGAGCCAGACACTGCTGTCCACCCACTAATGCCAAGCAGAGGCACAGACGCAGCCCAGGACCATGCCACAGTAGATGATGCTGTCACAGCGCCTGGCACACTGGCCCTGGCTGGAGAAGGCAAAGGTAAAGGCAGTGAAGCAGATTGGGGGATTGAGGGGGCAAAGATGGGGTGTGTAGCTTCCAGCTGGGGTCAGGCCGAGGGAGGCTGGGAAGGAGGGCAGCGGGAGGGTAGCAATCATGCCGAGTCCTCTCTCGGGCATCTCCTCCAGGTGCCCTTTGTTCCCTGGGGACCTTCAGAGTCAGGTGATTAACAGGTGAGCCCGACTGTAAAAGCGGCCTGCCTTTGTGAAAATACAGACCTGTGCTCCAGTACGTGGTGATTTGTCTAATAGCAGTCGCCACTGCAAAAGGGAAATGTTGATCTTGCAAAAGAACTACATTCATTCACATTCCGGCCTTTTATGAAGATTATTGTTGCTTAAAAAGTGCCTTACATAGAAGTCTATTTCTTGGCCTCCCACCTGAGTCCCCAAAAGTCACTTTGAGACTTGTGCATGTGAAAGTCTTATACAGCATTATAAACACAAGGCCCAGAAGGTCCCCAGTCGCCAGAGACACACCAAAGCCGGCTGGAGGTGGTAGGTTGGGATCCAGACCTCGGAATCCTAAATGGGCAGCCTCATTCCCCACACTTAAAAGGCTCGAGGATTCTGGGTCAGGAGAGAGGCTTGGAGAGCACGCAGCCTGCTCTCAGACCGACCCAACTCCTGTCCTCCCTGACTTCCCTGGCTGCTGGCACTTCTCCCTGTGATCCTCGGAGCAGAGGCGTGAGTTTCCCCTCTTCCTCATCGCTTTTATCCTACCTCCCGCCTGGTCTATTCTGGTCTGTTGATTTACCTCCTTAGAACCTGGCCACCACCTCGACCTCCCTCCTTCCTCCTCACAGCTGCCAGGAGGACTCGTACATTTGGTGGTAGCTGCTGAGCTTGTGTAGCGTGTCCCCTTCCCGTCCCTCCAGCTCCTAAGCCTGGTTTCCAAGCCTGGCTTCTCTGGCTCTGCAGGAAGGCCTTGTGCGGTGCCCACCTGGAGCACTGGCACCGCGCAGCTCTGGCCACCTCGGGAAACCCCTGCCCCTGCGGCCCACTGCGAAGGGGTCTTTCTTCCGCTTCTGTCTGCCTTTCCTCCTTGGCCTCCACCTCCTCCAGGAAGTCTTCCATACCCACTTCCTCGGGGGGGCACCCACCTGTGCACCCACACGACCCAGCGCCAGCTCCGTCCAGCTCTGTCCCCCACACTTTTGAGAGCAGGTAGTTACCCTCAGCCCCGTGCCCGCAGGGACGGGCAATACTGCCGAAGTGTGACAGTGCGAGAGAGATCTTGGGGGCCAAAGTGAGGCCCAGGGGAATCCCCATTAGCCCGCGGTTAGAAAGCCCATCCTTCGGAGCTGGGCCTGACCCGGAGCCCGGATCCGAGCCGCCGCGTGACTCGCGCGCACCGGCCCGCAGCGGCCGCCGGCCCCGCGCCCCCGCCCAGCCCGGCGCGGTCAGGCCGGCTGAGGGTCGAGGGGAGCGCGGCCCGGAGGGGGCGCAGCCGGCACCGAGCGCGGCACTGCCCCCGCGTGCGGGGGGCGGAGGGAGAGCGAGGCCTCCCGGGCGGGCGGCGGCGCGTCACGTGGTGCGGGCGGCGGCGGCTCCGGTGCGCGGGCGGCGGGCGGCGGGCGGCGGGGCCGGGCGAGCCAGGCGAGGTCCCGGGCGGGCGCGGGGCGCAGGGGCGGCGCGGGCCGGGCGGGGCGGCGAGCGCGGAGGGCAAGGCCGGGTGTCGGGGCCGCTCGGCCCGGGGGAGCCTGCGCCCCGCTCAGCCTTGCAGCCCCTCGCCCTGAGCATCTCCCGGAGGAACGGAGACAAAGGAGGATTCATGTCCAAAGGTAGGACGCCTTCCCGGGAGGAGGCTGCGGCCCCCGCGCGGCCGGGGGTGCGCCGAGGAGCCCCGCGCCGTGACATATGCGCGGATACACGCGCACGGTGTCGCACACCCCGAGACTAACAGTCCCGGGAGAAGGCGCGCTCAGAACGGGGACCCAGATGCTCAGAGCAAGCCCCGTGCTGGAGCACCCCCAGACGCACGCACACCGGCCAGGTGCCCAGGACGCCTAGAGCGATGAGGGACCCGTGTGCAGGCGACGCCACAGTCCCCTTCCCCCACACAGACAGGCACCAGCCGGTGGTCGCCGAGGGAGCTCTGACCTGAGGACTGGGATGGGGGCGGGGGGGGGGTTCCGGGGCCCTTTGCTTGGGGAGGGTGAAGATATGTGTTGTGACTGCTTTTCCAAGCGCCCAGGACTAGAACTGGGGTGCCCTACAATTTTCTTTCCCGGTGGGGGTGGGGCCTAGAAGCCTGGTGCCCACCCCCCCACCCCCCACCCGCTTTGGGAGACCCCTAGTTTAGGAGGGAAGGAAGAGGGCCCAGGACAGAGCAGGGAGGCCGGCGCTATACTGGAGGGGCCTTTCCTGTAACTGCCACCTTCCCCCAGAGGGGTGGGGTCTCTGGGCTGGACAAAGACAAAGCGATTTGTTTGCCGATGTGAGAAAGTACCAGGATCTCCACTTGCGCTGGGGACCAAGGGGGCTGTTCCTGGGCCTGGCACCATGTCAGTGCCCTCCCCAGCACCGATGGGACAGGTGGCTCCCCACAGGGGTGCTGCAGGCGCTTCCTCTCCAGGCGCCTTGGAAGCACAGGAGACGCCCAAAGGACCATGTGGCCTGGGTGGCATATTTGACCTGCATGTGCTGTCACCCCACCCCTGCGGAGCCCCTCCATATCAGTGGCAGGGCAGAGGAGCTCCCTCGTGCAACCAGGGGTCCCAGATTGCAGCCCTTTGCTGCGCCTGAGGGGGAGTTGGGCGGGTCTGAAGCGACACCTGGCTTGCCTCAGGTCGTCTCTCATCACTGGCGATTGCCTGGAGTACACCGAGTCCACAGAGCTCGGGAGCCACGGCCCTGCCTTAGAGGAGCGAGGAAAGCAGCGTGTGTCGGGTGCAGCGTAACGCACACCTATGGCTTTACAACCAGCCTGGCAGCCTGGCAGGGCCCTTGCTGAGGAGAGAACTGGGACCCCTGCGCCCACCAGCCAGGACTCGCCCAGTCAGCTCCCTGCTGAGGCCTGTGACAGGAACAGAAGGTGCTGCCCCGAATCCAACCCGGGTTCTGTGCCTTGGAGGCCTTGCTATACTTGTTAGGCGCCCTCGCCCGGACAGTGGCCTGGGGAAGGGGACAGTGACCTTGTTTGAAATACAAGTGTCCTTGACATTGAGTACAGGGCTTGGCTAGACAAGGCCTGTGTTCGACAGCATATGGAATAGCTCAGATGGAATAGCATGGAATGAATGAATGAATAAATACGGTGGGCACCCGCGGGCAAAGGCTCACAGAAGGGGGGACAGAGTCTTCTAGCAAAGCTTGTGGCACAGGGCCCTCCAGCGTGCTTGTACTACTTTGGTTTGATCGGAGCCTGTTAGCCTGTGACGGGCATGTGACCGGCTGTGCCAGGGGCCTGACTTGCCAGCAGGTGCTCAGGATGGTGCACACAATGGGTGCTAATGTGTGTTCACTGAATGAATAGATGAGATCTGCCCACAGTTGTCCCGCACCCAGCCTACTGTACACCCAAGCTACTGTAGCCCCTCAAAGCTGTCTGGGAACCTGATAGGCCCCTCTCAGTCAGGGTCTGTCTTTGGGGAGGAAGAATGTTCTCAGGACGCTGGAGGTGACAGGCCAGGACACCCCACACACACACACACACACACCAGGGTAACTTTAAAGCCCCAGGTGGATGCGTTCCAGGTTGTAGAGACCAACTGGGCTCAGCTGCTGAGGCGTGAGGGCAGCAGAGAGGGCCGGGCTGTGAGAGCGCCGGGCAGGAGCCATGGGGCGCAGGCGCCGTGAGCCACGTGCGTGAGCCCAGGAGCAGCGCAGGCTGCTGAGTGAGAGTCAGCGGCTGCAGGGCTAAGCCGAGCTTGCTGGCCTCCTGAGCTGCCCAGCTGTCGGTAGCTTCCTGGGCGGCAAGAGGGAGACCCATAAGGCCCTGGGGGAGGTCCTAAGGCCTTGTCAGATTCAGCTGTGCCTGGGAGTGACAGGGGACAGAGGGTCTTGCCAGTGCCCGGGGAAGGAGCGGATGGCAGAGGTACAGGAGCAGACTCCTGGCGAGCCTCAGGGCTGAGGAGGCACGAGCTCACACCCTCTTCCCCTGCCATCTGCTGCTCCATCAGGCCCCGCCTTGCGAGGGGCTGAGCCCGCAGGGGGCGATCATGAACTGTGAAGTTCTAGAGAAACAGCTAAAAGGTGGCCTCAGGGACCCGAGGCCATAGCTATGCTTCTGACAATAACCTTCATGTCCCTTCCAGACGAGCCTGTGAACTTGGAGGGGGCACAGGGAGAGGGTCTGGGTTGCGAGGTGCCAACTCAATGCTGTTAGACATCCGACCCTGGGCAGTGCTCGGCATCCTGGCTCAGAATCTGTCCACCGAGGATGCAGGCCGGGGGTCGGGGGGCAGCCCGGGTCCACCCCGGCTATGCACGGAGGTGGAGGGCGATGGAGTTGCTCTATTTTAGAACACATGCAGGTGGGCAGTGGCCTTTTGAGGGCGCCATGGATCTTCTGTGCATAAAAACCCCGTGAGCTTCCAGGGCCAGAGACTTTGACCCTGACCCCTGGGTAGGGCCGTTTCTTCACTGCCCAACATTTCCCGGACGCTGTGTCATCTTAGACAAACGACAGTCCTCACTGGGGTCTGGTCACCTCCCTGATCCCACAGACCGACAACTACAGCCAGGAGGGTGTTGGGATGCCCCTGGGTGTGGACACCCCTGCTTTGCTGCTCGTGGGGCGGGGTGACACTGAGGTGGGAGGGAGGAGTGAGCCCGTCTGCAGAGAAGGGCAGCGCCGCCTGCATCTAGGAGACAAAGCGAGGGAAGCTAGCGACGTCTCTAGAGGTGAGACCCAGGCTCCCAGAGAGCCTTTGTCTGTTGGTTAGCAAGGCAGGACTCAGGACTGAATAACTCTGACATTTCTCAGACCAGGGGTTCCACTGGGTGCTGTTTCCCACGGGGGACTTTTGGTACCATCTAGAGATATTTTTAGTTGGCACAACTGGGGGGCCACTGGCATCTGGTAGAGAGCAGGGTGCCAGTACACAGCCTGTGAAGCACGGGAACTCTCCTAAGATGGTGTGAATAGTGCCCAGCAGTGCATTAGGCACACAGTGGTGGTACTTTGGGGCAAGCGCCCAGCAGCTGGACTACCTGGCCTGCTCTGTGTCCTTGGGCGAATCCTTTCCCCTCTGGGCCTGTCTTTCTCTGTGGAGTGAGGGATCCAGACCAGGTCCCATTAAAATCCCTCCTAGTTCCAACTCCGCATCGTGCTCCATATCAGGAGAAAACTTCTGTGGCTTCCACACGGCCCCTGCTGTCCTTTCATCTGCCCCACCGGCCCCTCCCACCCTGCCTCCGCAGGGCTCCCTGAGACCAGGACGGACGCAGCCATGTCAGAGCTGGTGCCCGAGCCCAGGCCTAAGCCGGCAGTGCCCTTGAAGCCCGTCAGCATCAACTCCAGCCTGCTGGGCTACATCGGCATCGACACCATCATCGAGCAGATGCGCAAGAAGACCATGAAGACCGGCTTTGACTTCAACATCATGGTTGTGGGTATGGAAGGTCACACGGGGTCCCTGGAGGGCTTGGGGTGGGTGGGCAGGTGTGGTGACGCGCACCTTTAATCTCTGCACTCTGGGAGGCTGAAGCAGGATTGCAAACCTAAACTCAACCTGGGCAATTTAGCAATTTAATGAGACCTCCCCCAACTTGAAATAAGAAAAGCCTTGGGGATGTAGGTCCTAGGTTCGATCCCCAGTCAGGGGTGGGGGAACACGACTAAAGCTTCAGGAGAATCGTCAAGGATTTTGATCACTGAGAACCGTTGCCGGGTGACAGAACGTAATGGGAACCCTTGGCAGATCTCAGGGAGAGCTGAGCTCACTCATCGTGCAGCAGAGAGCCGGCCCCCTCTCTTTCCTCTCTTCCAACTGACTCAGTCACTGTCTGTCCCTGTCCCTTCTAAATGCCTCCAAGTCCACACACTTCTTTTCATGCCTGCTGCTACCACCCCAGGCCGACAAGGCCAGGGGCTCTGGCCACCCACCTGCCTCCCTGCTGCCCAGTGTCCTGGCCTGCAGCGAGATAAGCTGGGGGCCAGCGTGTGGCTCACCTGCAGTGCCTTGCAGCAGGAGAAGTAAGCTGGCTCAGCAGTGTGCTCGGGGACATACAGGGTTTGCTCCTGGAGCAGAACTCTGAGCACCAGAACTAGTAGCAGATGGTCTGCGGGCTCGGCAGGCAGCGGGTGACAAGAAGCGCTGGAGTGGTACCAGCCTTCCAGTTCTGTCTCCTTCCCCTTCGAAGCTGGTGTCCACCACGTGCCTGGCGAATCCTGCCAAGCTACAGAGCTCCTAGGCCCTTCTCACTTAGAGCCCTCTGCTAACTCTCCTTGAACCTCGGACGAGCTGGGACTCCTGTCGTGGCTGCCCGGCGCTCTGCTCCGCCTTCGCACGACAGCTCTCCGCTTCCCACGCGCCCTCCTGCCCGAGCTGTGTGCGCGTGGTTCCCCGTTTCTAGAACTCCCTTCCTGCTTCTCACGGCTCCCTGTGAGTCTTCCCGTTTCAGCTCTGTCCTAGCAATGACAGAGTCTCCCTAGAAGTCTTTCTTGATTCCCTTTGAACGCTGATATAACAGCATGTGGGTATCTGTGCCCTGTAATTATTACATACCGTGACTGTTCGCTTGTGTTTTGGGTGTGGCTGGGGCTGAACCCAGACCCACAGGGGATCAGCGCAACCTGCCCCCCACTGTCCCGCTCCTAGGACAGCCCTGGGCACTCAAGACACTCAGGAAATGCCCGTAAGAAGTGTGGCAGACCAACAGTGGCAAGTGAAGTTTGAGTCACCCTTATATAAGATGTTTGGGCCCAGAAATGTTTTCATTTTGGATTGTTTTTAGTTGTTGGAACTATTTCCATAGATTTGACTGGCCGAAAAATCTTTCATTTGAAAATCTGAAATGCTTTGAAGTCCAAAATGTTTTCAAACATCCTGTCAGCACTGGAATAGTTGCAAGTTGTGGAGCATTTTGGATTTGTTGTTGTTGTTTGTTTGTTTTGAGACAGGGTCTTGCTTTTGTGGTTCAGGCTGGCCCTGAGCTCAGCCTCCAACTCACATCACAGCAATCCTCCTGCCTCTGCCTCCCAAGTGCTGGGATGACAGGTGTGAGCCACCACGCCCGGCACTGTGGTATGTGGTACTGGTTGCTGCTGGGGTGAGTCTCCCCACCCAGTATGTTATGTGGTTACCAGGGATTGAACCCGGGTCCTTGCACTTGCAAGACAGGTGCTGGAACCACTGAGCTAAATTCCTGGCCCAGCATTTTGGATTTCTAATTATCAGGTTAGGGGTGTTCAACCTACATAAGACACGTGGGCCACCTGCTTCCCAGGAATGTCCATGTCGGGCTGGTCATACCCGGCCCGTGTTCAGCACTGAGCTAGACGTGGACTTTTTAGTAGAAGGGTCTAGGTGGGATCAGGCAGAATGAGAAATGCACGTTATTCTCCAGCCCTGGTCTTATCCAATCCCCTTCCTGTCATAAAGAGACTGAGGCCTTGTGGGGCACACGTGACAGTCCAGAGGCATTCTGGGAAATCACCGCAGCTGGGTCTGAAACCCTCAGCTCTTTTCTCCAGCCTCGTCTCTTTCTGTTGTGCTACTAGAATTCTTCAGAGCAGCACCACTCAGGGCTCCCTGCCCCTGGGTTCCTCCGGAAGCCCAGGCAGACAGCAGTCTGAGTCATGGCGCTGGGGTGTGGAGCTTCCCGCGTGCATCCAGGCAATGCCGGAGCTACTGTGCAGTTGCAAGGCTTTTGTGTGCGATTATGCGAACGTTAAACCTCACAGAGCATAGCTTAGCCCGGTGGTTCTCAGTGTTCCTCGGCGGTGGCTGCCCCTTGGAAATTCACGCTCCCGCTGGGCGCTCAGGTGACACGAGTATACAGGGAGCCAAGGGACGGAGGTGGAGGTGGGGCTGTGGCCCTGGCTGGGAGGTGTTGAACCGGACATCGGGCCTCTGGAGCACAGTTATTAAAAATAATTGGGACGAAGAGCAGACACGGTGGTCACGTACCCATCATGTTGGCCTGCACGCATTTTATGTTACCAGAGGATTAAACTCTCTGGGGCCATCTCAGTCGGGATAAAGATAGCTGCGCTGTGGGACTCACGGGGCTGTAGAAAGATGGATTTGGGGACAGATGGGAAGGTGCTTAGGCGCTGTGAGGCAGTGTCAGGATGCAAAGGGATGTGCTGCTTTCTTCTGGTGTTATTAAAGGTGGCCAACTGAAGCCAAAGGCCAAACCACAGTAAAAAAATGCTGCCTTAGCTAAAGACAGACGTGTTTCCTCTCTGAGCAGTCCTGGGAGTCCCAGGAAGAGAGGAGGGAGAATTTCCCTTTCAGATGGCATCTTCCTAAAGCAGGAAGCTGTGCCCTCTGCTCAGCCCTTCCGCATGAAATTCTGCCGCTCACGTGAGAGCTGCGAGACTGCAGAGCTGGGCGCAGGCTCTGCCACCGTGTCCCCCTCCCCCTGCCTTGCTGCAGGTCAGAGCGGTCTGGGCAAGTCAACACTGGTCAACACACTCTTCAAATCCCAAGTGAGCCGGAAGGCCTCCAGCTGGAACCGGGAGGAGAAGATCCCCAAGACGGTGGAGATCAAAGCTATTGGGCATGGTGAGGACCGTCCAGGGTCCTGTGGCTTGGCACAAAGGGGAAGGAGTGGGGTTTATTGGGGAATAAGTCACATGGAAGGCAACTGGACGCAGAGTGGAATTCAGCATTAAATTACACAAAGCAAACTCCTTAGACTGCTTGTCCCAGAAGGGGGTGAGTAGAACAGAGAAAAGTAGGCCTTTAGCCGGGTGGGATTTAGCCTGAAGCAGAAGTAGGGAGGGTATTCCGAGAGCCAGGAACAGCATGAGCAGAGGTATTGAGGTGGGAAAGACCTTGAATTCCACTTTTCTAATCGCTGGCTCTGGGGTTCCTGGCCCCTGGGCCGCCGCACACCTGAGGTCTCACGGGCCCACTTCCCAGACGCCTTTGCTGTTCTCCCCAGTGATTGAGGAAGGGGGTGTCAAGATGAAGCTGACCGTCATTGACACCCCAGGCTTTGGAGACCAGATCAACAATGAAAACTGGTATGTCTGCCCTTGAGAATTTGTCCCTAAACACTCTGCCAGGACGTGAACAGATCCACTTCCGCTGAGAGCTGTGTAGCCCTCTTGCTCTTTGGGTCTCTGGGGAGTTGCCTTGGTGATGTCCCGCAGGGGAGGGGCAGGGGAGGATCGGCCTCAGGTGTCCTAGACCCACGTGGTCCTAGACCCATGTGAGACAGGTGCAAGGGGTTGCGGCCTGACCCCTGACCAGGCTCAAGGTGAACGTCCGCACCTGATCCCGACGCATTCCCACCTCTCAGCTGGGAGCCCATCGAGAAGTACATCAACGAACAGTACGAGAAGTTCTTGAAGGAGGAGGTGAACATCGCCAGGAAGAAGCGCATCCCTGACACGCGTGTCCACTGCTGCCTCTACTTCATCTCCCCCACCGGACACTCGTATGTGCCAACCTCCCCTCCCCCCGCTGTGGGGCATGGCCCTGGTGTGTGTCACCCGATCCTGTTGTGGTTGGATAATCAGTACCTGTTCTCAGCTGAGGAGGGCTGGCCGGACCTTGGAATTCCCTTGACTTTCTGCAGGGAAGTCCGACTGCTTTCCAGAAGGGGAAGGCTGGCCGTCCCCAGCCCCGCCTGCCCCCGGGGTCCCGGCACAGCACAGCTGTACCAGCAGAGAGGACTCAGAATGTGGGAGCAGAGGGCAGCTCACTTGTCCAATGAGTCCTGCTTTGCACAAGTGGCTTGAGGGGAAGCAGGAAGAGTGAACGGGCAGAGCAGGGCCTTAGGGTCGAGGGGGCAGCTGATAGTTTGGCAGGATGTCCTGCCTGGCATGAGGGCCAGGGGTGTGGAGATGAAGGCCGAGAACTCAGACTGTGAGGGGCAGCTGGCCACACAGCAGGAAGTGTAGACACGGGTGGAGGCCAGGGGTCCGTCAGGATCTGGAGCGACCTTGCAGCAGGGAGTGCGTCTCATCATTGGTTACTAAGGGCAGATGCCAGGTCTGACTCTGCTCGTAAGCGCAGCATGGCGGGCAGGTGCTGTACTCTGGAGGCACCAGGTGCCCAGCAAGTGTTCAGTGCTGGGGGGGAAGATGTGAGACCAGAACACTGGCCAGGCCCAGGACCCCAGTAAAAAGTTGTTTTCCCTGATTACAAACGAGCCAGATTGGAACCCCAGAGCCGCAGGGGGGAGGCCTGGCCTTCAGACGGGTGGGGGGCACAAACCCACCAGCTGGGCCCTGTAGGACTAACTCTGGGGGCTCGGCAGAGGCCTGTCACGAAGTGTAACCCTAGCTGGGCGTGGTGGTCCATGCCTGTAATCTCGGGATGACTGGGGAGGCTGAGGCAGGAGGATTACAAGTTCAAGGCCCATCTAGACAGTATGGCAAGATCTTGTCTCAAAATAATAAAAAAATTGGAGGTCTAGCTCAACATTCTTTGGATTCAATCCTCAATGCTGTGGAAAAGAGAAAAGTCCAGTGCCACAGGGAGAATATGACACACGAGTAGCCATAACATAAGGATGTGGGGGGAGAGACGCCATCCAGACATGATCCCAGGTCAGCGAACCCCTAGGTGAGGAGTGGGTGTGAAGGCGGCCTGAAGTGGGGCCTGAGAAGGAAGGATTTGCATAGGTAGAGAGGAGGGAGGAGGGACACGCTGGGGAAGGCCAGGGGACACCGCAGACGGTGAGGCGGGGAGTGAGGCGCCAGCCTCGGGCCCCAGCCCAGTCCTCTCCAGAGAGCAGCTGGAGGGGCAGAGGCCGGGTGCACCGGTGGCTCTGACAGCCCTGCTTTCTCTGGGCCCCAGCTTGCGACCCCTGGACCTGGAGTTCATGAAACACCTGAGCAAAGTGGTCAACGTCATCCCTGTCATTGCCAAGGCCGACACCATGACGCTGGAGGAGAAGTCCGAGTTCAAGCAGCGGGTGAGGAGCCCCTGCCCCCCACTCCTGTCTCCAGCGCGTCCTACCCTCCTGGATCCGGGCTGTCTTCTCGCTCTCGTTGCCTTTTCCCCCCTGCCCAAACGCCCTGACCCTCTTAACCACTCGGGAGGCTGGGCTGGTGGCTCTGGTACCTGGGGACCAAAGGGAAGAGGTTCCCGCCCTGCCACAACTGGGTACATCGGTCACTGAGAACATGACTTGGTTAGGGAGGACTAGACTTATTGGTCCAAAACCACCTCTCGTCCGCACTTACTGTCACGCTGCAAGGTCAGCCCGGTGCTGCCCGTTGGGTAGGACGGGGGGTGGGGGGAACATAAGACAAATGAAGAGACAGTTGCTGCTTTTAAGAAACTTACAGTTGTGGTCAGGCAGGGTGGTGGCTGCTGGAGCTTGGCCTGGAGGCCTCGCCTCTTTCCTTGCAAACAGGAAGGAAGCACCAGGCCACCAGCACTGTCCTGTCCTGGACTCAGCTGTGCTCCCTGTCCAGATCCTACACCTTGACATGGACTCTGTGCAAGGAACTTGGGGGCTGGGCCTGCACCCCAAGACCTCTCCTCTTTACCTATGGTGTACAGTTGTGGAACAGGATTGTGGATTTTCCTGCTGGTCAGAGCCTCAGGTTTGTTATTTTTTTAAAGTTTTTTGAGACAGGGTCTTGCTTTGTAGATCAGGCTGGCCCTGAACTCACTGTGTAGTCCAGGCAAGCCTCGAACTCACATAAATCCTCCTGTCTCAGCCTCCCAAGTGCTGAAATTACAGGTGTGAGCCACCAGGCCTAGCATTGTGGTATGTGGTACCAGGGATTAAACTCAGGGCCTTGCACTTGCCAGGCAGAAGCTGGAACCACTGAGCTAAATCCCCAGCCAAGCCTCAGAGTTGAGATGACTCTGGATTATCACCTCTCTGACCAGCTCCTAGACATGCGTGCGTGCGCTGTGCACTCTCACACACACACACACACACACACGCACACGCACGGGTCTTCTGTGATGATACTTGATCACTTCCCTTTTCCTTCCTGCCCCTAGGTTCGCAAGGAGCTCGAAGTAAACGGCATTGAATTCTACCCCCAGAAGGAGTTTGACGAGGACCTGGAGGACAAGACTGAGAACGACAAAATCAGGGTGGGTGCCGGGGCTCGGTGCACACACACCCCGCTCCCTGGCTGTGCACCCAGAGCCTCTTCTGACTTCCCGCCCCTTTTCCCCTTCTCTATCCCTGGGCCACCCTGCCTGACACCGGTGGCCCTGGCTGAGGCCGGCCCCCCGTCCCCAGAAAGCCCACGCTCCCTTCCATCCACAGTCCACATGAAAACATCCCCTTCCCCCATGGGGCCTGGAAAAACCCAGGTGTGGGTGCACAGGGAATACCAGGCTAAAAAGCATCACGTTGGGTGTCCAGGAGAATTTATGCTCTAGTTAGACCCTGCCTCAGTTTCCCCTTCCGTGCAATCGGAGAGTTCAACCATATGGGTGTGGAGTTGAGGGGAGGGGAGGGGCAAGTGAAAAAAATAATCAAGATAGATCACATACAGGTGCAAATTCTCAGGAACGTGATCATAATGTCTTCCTCAAATGTACCAACAGGGCCGGGATTTAGCTCAGTGGTTCTGGCGCCTGTCTTGCCAAGTGCAAGGGCCCGGGTTCAATCCCTGGTAACCACATACCATACTGGGCGTGGAGACTCACTCCAGCAACAACCAGAACCCCATACCACAGTGCCGGGCATGGTGGCTCACGCCTGTAATCCCAGCACTCGGGAGGCAGAGGCAAGAGGATTGCTGTGATGTGAGAAGTTAGACTATATGAGTGGCCTTCGGGCTATTTTCCTCCATGAACCAGGGATAGCAAGCCGTTTAGGGCTTTTAATGATAACAGACAGGTGGCTGCAGCACACATGCCATAGGTTCCCACAACTGCCCTAGGAAAATGAAATTGCTATGACAGGTGCTATGCAATGGCAGGTGTCCATAGTCATAGCTACTTGGGAGGCTGAGGCAGGAGGATCTCTTGAGCCTAAGAGTTTGAGGCCAGCCTGGTCAATTTAGATGTCTAACCCCACCCCCAAAAAAAGCCCCAAAACAAACTTCAGAGTTTGAGCACAGTAATACATAGGCACAGAGTTGCTTTGCATGATGTGGCACAGAGCCCTGCCTCCCCAGCGACCACTGGAATGCCTGCTATGAATCTGAAGGCTCCAGGGAACCTGGCTTCAAAAGCAGCCAGAGATTTCTGGTTCCTTTCAATTCTAAACTTTTATAATTCTGTAATTCTACATCAGAAGCCAGGAACCCATTCTGGGCCCTTAGACTAACCCCCTGTAACCTGACTGCATTTGTCTTCCGTCAGGAGTGGATAATCTAGAAGTGTTCCCTGACACCAGGGACTAGTGTTGAGGAAGACAGAGGTAGGGGGATGATGGTGACGATGATGACGGTGATGGTGGGGCTGATAAGGGACAATGTAAAGGGCTGTGCAATCCAGGTCACATGCACGAGCAGGTGTCAGGAGGGCTCTTTCTCCTACGGGATGGAATGCTTTGCTGATCTGAGAAGAGGGGAGCTCAGGCCAGGACCCCAGCTATGGGTTGGCTGGGAGTGGCTGGAAATGCAGATGAAGCCTTTTGCTTGCTGTGCGGACCCCTTCCTAACAGGCCCACACTTCTTCTGGGGACCCTGTGCCATCTGATATAGTTAGGACAGGTTGGTAGGTAATTTAAAAAGTCCCTTAAAGTGGATGAGCCTTTTAGTTAGCCTTTATTTATTGATTTATTTTTGAGACAAGGTCTCCTTCGTAGTTCAGGCTGGCCCTGAGCTTACGATGTAGCCCAGGCTAGCCTCAAACTCGCAGCAATCCTCCTGCCTCTACCTCCCTCCCAAGCGCTGGGATTACAGGTGTGAGGCACCACGCCTGGCACTGTGGTATGTGGTACTGGGGATCGAATTCAGGACCTTGCGCTTGCAAGGCAGAGGTTGGAATCCCTGAGCTAAATCCCTGGCTCAATGGAGCCAGTTTTTAAAAGTGTTGTCTACAAATCTTAAATGTTTAAAAGTAAACATGTTATGGTGTTTAAGCAAAACATCATATTCATCAGTCATTCCTTTAATATAGAGCTAAGGCCTCTATAAATCAATCCTTTTACTATTGTTCTGCACAGTGGGAATGGAGCACAGGACCTCTGCACTGAGCTATATCCCCAGCTCTTTTTAATTTTTTTTTTTTTTAATTTTGAGTCAAGTCTAAGTAGCTCAGGCTGGGATCAAACCTGTGATCTTTTTTGCTTCAGCCTCTCAAAGTGCTGGGACGACAGGTGTGTCCCACTATCCCTGGCTTTGGAATCTACTCTGGAGACCAAAGCTCCCCTTTATCAGGTCTCGTGAGACATTTGATGTGATCTTCAGAGAAAGAAACTCTACTCATTATGTGTCCTCAGCTTATATAACACAGTCATTAGCCACACAGTGACGATCCCCGTGTGACTGGACCCTCACAGGTGCCTCTTCATTTGTGTAAGTCCTGTGCATGCCGACGTCGCGTGGCACAGTCGCCCAGTGACACATTTCTCATAACTCTTCTCTGTCATTAAGCAACTCATGATCAGTTCATTTACCCCAGGACAATCACAAGTACACATCAGGTAGACACATTTGGGAACAAACTCTGAGCCCTTAGCTGATGTACAGTCTGCCTGGCAGAGCTGGGGGGGGGTGACGGCAGCGCCCAGAGTTCAGCCTCCGCCATTAGCTTCTGGGGACAGCATGGCGGGACCATGTGCGTCCCACGCTTGGATGTGCAGACCGCAGGAGGATGACCGCGCACATGTGTCTGGTTTGTGTTTCTGCCCCGTCCAGCAGGAGAGCATGCCTTTTGCGGTGGTAGGAAGTGACAAGGAATACCAAGTGAATGGCAAGAGGGTCCTCGGCCGAAAAACCCCCTGGGGAATCATCGAAGGTAATTCAGGGCGTCTTCTGGGAGACCTGGTTGCTGATGGGTTATCCAGCAGGTGCGTATTAAGCATGTCGATGAAGCCACTGTCCTGGGAGACTGACACACCTAAAAGTCAGCCAGCTTCTGCCCGGATAGAGCTCACAGTGGAGCTGAGAAGATGACACTCGAGGCAGAAGCAGTGAGACCCGTTTGCCCCTGACCAGGTGGTACTGAGCCGGGTCACAGGAGTTCAGAACCAGGAGAGAGGAGTGAGATGGGAAAGCCAGAGGGAGGTTTGCGAGTTAAGGTGGATGTGATCGGAAAAACTGCCAGAGCGTAGTTTGCCTGTTGCCATTTTGATTTCATTATGAATGGATGTGACCTTGGCCAGGTCACGATGACTCTGAAAAATTTCAAAGAGCCACTTGAGTAATCACAGTCGATACAATAACCGTGCAAAGGCAGTGGGGCAAGCACTCCTGTCCTTGGGATATAAACTGCGGAGGCCTCAGGTCTTGGGTGAAGTGCTAGATCACTTAACTTGTGCGTGTGTGTGTGTGTGTGTGTGTGTATAGTTCTGGGCATTAAACCCAACATCTTGCATGCGCAAGGCAAGAGCCCACGGAACTTGTAAATGGGTTTCAGACTTGGGTATTTTGATTCCCAGACCAAAGCTCATTATCTTGAATTGTCTCTCGTCTTCCTGTGACTCATTGTAGGGATTTTTTTTTTTTTTTTTTTGGCTCAGCTTCCCGCCCATTGTTGGGATTTTTTAAAATAGCATGTTGTTATCATTTACCTTGGTTTGGAGTTATTTATGAGGACGTTGTGTAGTCACTGAGATCAGAAGGCTGTGTCTAAGCTGTCCTCCGGTTCCCAGAACTGTGGACCAAGGGTTCGTGAATAGTAGGTGCTCAATTTGTGGTTTTGATTTGGGGCTTGGGGGTGGAACCCAGGCCTCAGCGTGCTTGGCTAGTGCTCTTCCACTGAGCTGCACAGCCCGCTCCCCCATCTATGTTGAATCGGATTTAACACATAAGGTGTGACCTTTTAAAGATGGCGCAGTTCTTATATTCTCTTTGCTACCTTCTTTTAATCGGATTATAAGTTCCTTACAGATAGGAGCTATGTCTTAGCCTTGGCAAGTTCCTTAGACTCACCACATCTTAGTTTTCCCTTCTGTAAAATGGGAACAATAATAGTCCTTCTTAGCTGTTATTCCCCAGAGTTTAGGACAGTATTTTATCCATGGTCGCTGCTCAATATTTGTCCAGTTAATAGAATCCCGTGAGGTGAGCAGCCCCTGGAAGGTTACAAGACGGCCTGTCTCACGTTGTCTGTAAGTGCCTCTGTGACCCAAATAGAAATTTACTATGTGGATGTTGCATTAATACAATGGCCACCTATTTTCTTTTCTTCTGTTCATAGTGGAAAACCTCAACCACTGTGAGTTTGCCCTACTTCGAGACTTTGTTATCAGGTAAGATCACTCTCCTCCCCTTGCCTGTACGGCAGGTTTTAATTTCTGGGGCCCTGGGCCTCTATTCAGATTCCCGAGTCTCCGGGTCTCCGACAGAACTTTGCGTCCAGTTCTAGCTCCTGTCTCCAAGCGAAAGGGCCCCTAGAAGTGAGTGGGCCCTTTCCCTGGAGCGATGTGTTAGCCTCTGAGGTGGGTCCCTCCTCCTTGTCTTGCCCCTAATTTCATCTCTCTCTCTTCTCATCCCGTGTCCTGCAGGACCCACCTCCAGGACCTCAAGGAAGTGACACACAACATCCACTATGAGACTTACCGGGCCAAGCGGCTCAATGACAACGGAGGCCTCCCTCCGGTGAGCGTGGACGCAGAGGAAAGTCACGACAGTAACCCGTGATGGCCCCTCTCTCTGTCATCACACATGTCCTGTCCCCACACACGTCTCACACGCCACCTCCAGCCACCTTCTTCCTTCCAGCTCTGTCCCAGGGGCCTGTCTGGCACTGTGGAACATCTTGTCTACATTGTGTGTGTGTACGTGTGTACATAAAGGGTGTGTGTGCGTGAGTGCATGGGGGAAGGGCGCGTGTGCCTGTGTGCGCATGCGCAGGGGTGAGGTTATTTCCATTACTCTCCCTGCAACGGCCCTTGCGAGCCTGGTTCCTCCATGACTGTCCACTCTGCACCACCCGTCCTGTGTCCTTGAACAAAGGTGACAGCCCCACTTGAGAAGTCTGGGGAGGTTTTATCTAAAAAGTACTGGGAGCAGGTGAGCTGCAGGCGACTCTTACCTCTCATCCACCCACAGACGAGCTGCGGAGAGTTCCTAAGGCCAGATGGCCGAGCTCAGGTGACCGGGATGGGGGTGGGAGCTCAGGAGACCTCCCTGTCAATTGGGGCCCTGGACTAAGGCTAGGACTTCGTGAGGGAGGAAATGGAGGGTCCCAGAGAGCAGAGATGCGTCTCATCTGGGTTCCTGCGGCGGAGCTCCGCCCAGGGGTCTGTGCCGAGGTCCCTGTCCACAAGCTGGCGCTGTCACTCTTCACCTGGCCTCTGCTCCCTGGCCACTCGCCGGCCACTTCCTGCTTTCAATTCTTTTTCCTTTGTCCTCCCTCCCTCCTATGTTCCTTTCTCTGTCCCTCTTGTCCATTTCTGACATCTTCCACATCCTTTTAAACCTTCTTAGCTTGATCTCTACGTTCAGAATTTCTGTCCAGTCTATTTCCAAACAATGACTACACTACTCTGAATTCAAATTACAACGGAAAGCCCAGGACCATACACACTGGGACTGCAAGAGAAACTGAGGCTCGCACCACCGAGAGAAGGACAGACAGTTTGAATAGTTAAGGGCTTGGGCCCTGAACCCGTCCGTGGGCAGCCCAGGGCCTGCTAATGGACCGCATGTGCTGGTCCCGCTGGATAGCTTCTGGGTGGAGGGTGCATTCAACTCTAGAAGGATTAATTTTGAAAAAGTATCAGTGTACAGTATTTCTTTCTCAGAGGTTTGGCTTCAGAGACAAATCTTAGATCGCAGCTCCCTGTTCTCAGACTTCTCTGTTCCCCTGGCTTCTCGGAGACTCTTTGGTCCCTTCTGTACCCGGCCCCTCTTTGCTTCCCTGTACACTTTCTGCTCAAGCGAATTCCATGTCTGTCTGTCTCTGCTTTCCCCCAATCCTCCTGACTCCTGTGGACATTCCCAGTGATACTCACAATCATACATTTAGCCTTTTCTCATCTTTCCTGTAAGCTCTGTATTTATTAATGCATATCCTTCCCTTGTTTATTGTACAAATATTACTCTTTCTCCTTTAATCTGTAGTAGGATTGCTGAAATTTGGGCCTGGGGAAAACAATTTAGCCTTAGGAAAGAGAGAACACCGTGTGATACTGTTTACAACCATCCCCTCCAACCTCCTGTCCCAACTCCTGGTCCAGCCTCGGTGTGTGACTGGCCCTCTGAACGCCAGCATTTCTAATTCTAGTCCTTTTTCACTCAGGTGCTAGGAAAGAAGTGATCTAAAACCCACAATTGAATGGACCAGGGGGCAGGGAGGGGTGTCAGGTCACTAGTGTCCCCCGTCCTGTCGTCTCAGGCTTGCCTAAGGCTGACTCCCCCATCGGCCGCCTGTCCTCCTCGCCCACAAACTTACTCCCAGGTGGGCACCTGCTGGGCCGGAACAGCAGAGTGTCACAGAGCTCAGGACATCATAGCTGAACCGGGAACCCAGGACCCAGTAAAGGAAGTCTGAGGGGTGAGGGTGGTGGGCGTTGGAGAGGCCAAGTAGGGGAATGATGCTGGGCACCCCAAGACCGTGGTCTCAGCCTCCCCGGAGAAGCTGTGTTTACATGACTGCTGCCAGGTGCTGGTCTGCGTACCCTCACCCGCTCTCAACCCCCCGCAGGGAGAAGGCCTCCTGGGCACTGTCCTTCCACCTGTGCCAGCCACCCCCTGCCCCTCTGCTGACTGAAGGCCATTGCGAGCTGCTTCTCCCCGCTCCCTTCAGCTGTTCCCGCTGCAGGGCCAGGCCTCTCTTAGCGCCCCCCGCGGGTGGGAGGGGCCGCTGGCTCCTTAGGACAGTGGCTGCCTCCATTTGGCCAGAGCGCTCCTCCCTCCCCGTGGAACCGGGTGCTCACCTGCCCGCACCGCCCTGCTCCTCCGTGTGTCAGCCATCCCCAGCCCTCCTGTAGGGAGCAGGAACTCGCCAGGAACTGCTCCTGCCCTTGCCGCCCCATACCAGCTACTTGCAATCACTCAAGGGACGTGACGTTGCTCCCTACCCATTCAAACCCCAAGCCACTTTTGGCTTCCTTAAAGGATCAAAAAAGGCAACTTTTCTGCTGGTCAGTCATTGAGCCCCACTGTGGGACAAAGGTATCTCCATCGTTGCTTAGAGATATTGGGTCTTAGAGAAAAGACCTTAGAGAAAAGTGGGTCATTACAGATGTAGGGGAGCAAGGGCTAGGATCACTTTGTCAAAAGTCACCCCAGGTAGCTAGTACATACCTACCCTTCCCCGTAATGCAGCCACTTAGCGAGAGTGGTGTTCCCAAGGAGAAATGACTCGAGTTGACTTTCTCCTCATCCCCCAAATATGAAAATGAACTAAACGCACACACAGAATCCCAGAAATTCACATGCTATCCACTGTAGGAAGTCAAACAGCCCCCTCCTATTCACTTAGCAATAAGAGGGAACTTTTCCCACCTTCCCCCACTTCGCCAGTCAGCCTCCCGCCCCTCACCCTGTTAATGTGAGTGACGGATTAGCCCGGCCACAGGTGGCCGCTGTAGGCTAAGGGGAAATACCCCACGGAGGGCAAAGCCCGCGTCAGATGCATGAGTGTTTGCGAATGTCGGCTGCCACTGCCCCACACACTGTGTCTTTATAGGACCCTCCTTTCCCCACCCTCCCCTCATCTCCCCCTGGACACTACTTGCACAAAGGCTGGTGACTTGTGGGCCATGCGTCTGTCACCCAGAGCGAGTGGAACAAGAGGCCCACGCCTAGGGGATGCAAGAGCAACCCATTCCTTAAGCGTTACCAGTCCCAACCAACCTTCTGGTGACATTCTCGTTAAATTTCCCGACTAAAAACAAGTCAACAGACAGTCAAACTGATTGTGTAAATGTTGCTAGACTTTCTGTGTTGTCTAACTAAACATTGCTGTTTGAACAATGACCGCCTGGCCTGTCTGTGTCTTATTTGGGCCTCTTGCTCTCTGACCATATCAGCCATTATGTCCTCACACCCATGTAAGGAGGGTGAGCAAGAGACCATCTTGGGAAGACTGTGAGGTCAGGCCCAGGGGTCATTTCCTGGGGCTTCGTACCCCAAATGAGTGGGAGCTGTCACACCTGACCATAGGGATGCTGTTTTGCCTGCCTTAGTGAAAATGTTGTATATTTTCATTAACTTCCTAACTTTCCCTCCTGAGAGCAAAAACATGTAGTCTAGAAAAGGAGTGGTCTCTCTTACCTGCAAACTTCTTTTTTTTTTTTTTTTTGAGACAGGGTCTCGCTTTATGGTTCAGGCTGGCCCTGAGCTCAGCCTCCAACTCACATCACAGCAATCCTCCTGCCTCTGCCTCCCGAGTGCTGGGATTACAGGTGTGAGCCACCACGCCTGGCACTGTGGTATGTGGTACCGATTGCTGCTGGGTTGAGTCTCCATGCTCAGTATTGTTATGTGGTAACCAGGGATTGAACCCAGGCCCTTGCGCTTGCAAGACAGGTGTCGGAACCACTGAGCTATATCCCTGGCCCCCTACAAACTTCTTTTACACCAGATACAGTAAGAATTTAAGCTTTAGCTTGAACACAAACATCTTGAGATGTCCACCCCTGTTTGTAGCCAGCAAACACAACTCTTTTTAAATTTGAATGTGATAGATGTATGTATCTATGTGTTGTGGGGTTTCGGCTTTCTGCGGGGTGAATGCAAAGTGTAGTATGAGCAGAGGGGACTGGGGGGGCAGGACTGGAAGAAGATGAGTCAAGAGAATCAGGAAGCACGTGGGTAAAATGAGACTGGCAACACGACCCCGAGGAGAGAGTTGAGTGACAGCAGGGAAGTGGCCATCAAGTATCACGGCTACAAGAAACTTGAGAGCTCTTAGTCCGGTGCCGTCATGCAGATATGAAACCAAAGTCCAGAAGACACAATCCTCTTGCATAAGGTTGCACCTAATTACCGGGAGAGACCAGATATGGTTCCAATTGTATTTTGTTTGTTCTTCATTTAAAATAAAGCTCTAAAATAGACATGTTACAGTTGGTGACATGTCAGTAGGGGACTTTCTTCCCCGCTGACACAGTAATAACATTTTATACATGACAACATCTTACATTCGATGAAACAGTAATCAGGAGATGTTAATATCCTTTATTTGAAGATGTCTAGTGCTGTGTGTAAAACACTGGAGGAAACAGGAATCTGTACGCCGGGCGTGGTGGCTCACGCCTGTAATCCCAGCACTTGGGAGGCAGAAGCAGGAGGATTGCTGTGAGTTCGAGGCTGGCCTGGGCTGCACAGTGAGCTCAGGGCCAGCCTGAACTACAAAGCGAGACCTTGTCTCAAAAATAAACAACAATAACCAAAAAACCAGGAATATGTACAACATTCTGGTTCTCAAAACAATTTAGGTACAAGGTGTCCCTCCAGATCCTCGCGATGGTTTCTCGATGAAGCAGGGCAGGGGTGACAGATGTCACACAAGACAGGCCGCCCTAGTTCCAGACCTTCTCTGGTGGAAGAAAGTTTTGTGGGCCTTAGCAGAGGCAAGAAATTGTCTAGCTCCTTTCTTCCATTCGTGGCGGATCAACGCCAGTTGATATCCGGGGCCAAGGTCAGCGTGCTGGGGCCCAGTGCAGAGGAGGCCTCAGACCTATCCGTCAAACCCTGGGTGCTCTGGGGGCGGAGCCAGTGTGCTGGACCCGCCCTCTTTCCCATCAGCGGTGTCTCAACCTTGCCTCTGCCTGTTCCTCTGACTGCAGCCTTCTCATGTGACCAGCTGCCTTGTCCACTCACTGCCCACCTTTGTGCCATAATCCCCGCCCTCCCCTTATGGCCCCGCCCAGCGGCGTGACAAGCCCCACCCCTTCCAGCTGAGGGGCTGGCGGGAGGGGCCTCATAGCAAGATGGCGGTGAATCAGAGCCACACCGAGAACCGCAGGGGCGTCGCCATCCCTTATGGTGAAAGGTGCCTGAGGGGACTTGGGGCTGCTATCCGGAGCAGGGAGGAGATGAGTGGGGCGGCCCTGCTGGTTTGCAAGCTCTCAGCCAATCAGGAGCTTTCCTGCCTCCTGGCCCTGACTGGGACGCTGAAGTACAGGGTCCTCTGGTGTTGGGGGTTTGGGTACTTGGGGTGGCGCGTGGGAGGGCGTGGCCACGAATGCGTGTGCAAGGCGTGTGGAGGACACCAGCATATCGCTGGTGCCTCAAAATAGGTGGGAACCCAGCGCCCACTGTGCGTGGCTGTCCCCTCGAGCTTCGGGGCCACAGTGCAGGCGACTCTGCAGGGGGAGGCGGCACAGAGGACCGGGGGCGTGCGCTTCCCGGGCTCCCCAGGATGAGGACCCACTGGGGCGACTCAAGAGGCCCAAGGAAGTGGAGTGTGGAATATTCTAGAAAGATCTGGAAGGGGAGTGGAGCTCTTCTGGGACAGGAGTGAAGGGCCTGATGGGCTTCAAGACATACTTGTATTCCACAGCTGCCCTGGGTGTCGTGGTTGCAGCAGCCTGTGGTAGCGCAGCTAGTTTCACGGCACAGAATGATGCACAATGAAGACCCAGGAGTTGCCATTTCTTGTTTCCTGCTGGTCACTTCTGGTTCCAGGTGGCAAGGAGGGCCACTAACAGCAAAAGAGCTCTTAGCCCCTGGCATTCGAAGCCCAGGGCTATTCGTGCTAAGAGCTACTCTCTACCAATTCATGATTTTTGTACGAATTGAACGAGAACCCTCAGCTCATTCATAACATCTT
>PVIR01020186.1:0-31009 GCA_004026965.1 Petromus typicus
AGCTTCTTAGCTGTCTCCAGGGCCTCATGTGCTTTCTTGTTCCAGAAGGCTGGGTCCTCCTCCTCCACTGGCCAGGGGAGAGCGAGGCCGGGTCAGCCTGGGGCAGGGGCAAGGGTGGCCCTTTGCCTCCTGGCTTTGGGGGGGCCGCGTTACCTGGGATGATGCCGAGGGTGAGCTGCAGCCGGAGACCCAGCAGCAGAAGCAGAAGCGGGGTCCAGGCTCCCTGCATGGCTGGGAATGGACCCGGTGCAGGCTCTGAATAGAAGGGTCTGGAGATGACTATGGCACTCGGTTACCAGCTTGAGCCTGGACTGGGGGGTTTATAGCTCCACAGCCGCGAAAATCTTTGAGTCCCTCCCTCACACACTCCCACCCCACCCCAGCAACACCCTGCCCTGGGGAAGCCACGCCCTGCGCACTGGGGGAGGAGTCGAGGTGGGAGTTTAGGGGTGGGGGTGGAGGACACCCAGCTCGGAATGGGCGCAGTGGTTTTCTCCCAGGCAGGCCGGAGCCCTGAGTCGCCTGCTGGGTGGGCGCTTCTGCCCTACGGTTTGGGCCTGGTCTGCACTCAGCTCCCCTATTTGGGGGACCATCATGCCCTTCCAGAGAGTCAGGTGGGCGTGGCTCCGTCCCCGGTGCTCAGCAGAGGTGAGGTCACAGGGTCCAGCCTGGGCTCCAGGCTCGGCTTTGGCCTCCGGCCTCTGGAGCCACATTGAGGAGGTAAATGGCAGGTCGGGTCACCTGGTGGCCCTGCCACCAGTTGTGTGCTCCTCAGGTTTGGCCGGGCAGGTGATGCGCCCACGAATGTGGGCCAGGGTGGCTACTGTGTGGGCACAGAGCAGGCCTGAGCTGAAAGATCTCTCTGGGCAGAGGCAGCCTTGTGTCTTTGAGGCTGAGCCATATTCCTTAGGCAGGTCAGGGATATGGGGCCGAGGATGGTCTGGTGGGAACCTAAGAGGCTCCTGCAGCCTCAGTTGGCTGTTCAAGTACTTCTTCAAGCCCTCCTTGAGGCATCCAGAACCCACAGTGGCCAGTAGAAGGGAGCCACCCACGCATTCACCTCTTGAGTGTGGGCAGTGGGGGGGGTACTGGGCCCAGAGGAGGGAGGACTCCTACCTCGGGGATGGAGGACTCCCACCGTGGGGATGGAGCTCAGGGACCTGAGGCTGTGACAGCCACTGCTCCTCAGATGAGAACTGTTTAGCCTAGAGGCAACAGCGGTGCTGGTCCCAGGGCTGGGAAGGGGACCCCTGAGTCCTGCTGGGGACAAGGTCTTGCTCTGGAGGTCAGCTGCCCAGGCGCCCAGGGTGCTTACTGCTGAGCGTGGGCCGAGCTCCGGCCCAGTCCCGAGGACGAGGATCTCAAATTCAAGGCCAGGAGGAGGATCTCAAATTCAAGGCCAGGGGCCGGGGATTTAGCTCAGTGGTTCCAGCGCCTGTCTTGCAAGCGCAAGTACACGGGTTCTATCCCCGGTAACCACATACAATACTGGGCGTGGAGACCCACGCCCAGCAGCAACCAGTAACACATACCACAGTGCCGGGCGTGGTGGCTCACGCCTGTAATCCCAGCACTCGGGAGGCAGAGGCAGGAGGATTGCTGTGATGTGAGTTTGAGGCTGAGCTCAGGGCCAGCCTGAACCGAAAAAGCGAGACCCTGTCTCAAAAAAAACCAAATCAAAACAAAACAAAAATATTCAAGGCCAGCCTGTGCTACATGGCGAGAGCCCATGGAGACAGAGGCAGGAGGATTGCTGTGGGTTTGATGCCAGCCTGGGCTACATAGTGAGTTTAGGGCCAGCCTGAGATACAAAAAGAGACCCTGTCTCAAAAAATGAAAGGCAGTTTTTCTTTCATGTGTGGTGCTGAGGAAGGGACCCAGGGCCTCAAGCATGCTAGTCAAATGGTCTACCCTGAGCTATACCCTAAGATTGTAAATTTGTGCTTTCTTATTATCTTTAAAAAATTTTATCAGTACATGTTTGCAGTCATGATTGTACTCATTCTGGGGGTGGTGCATGTACAGAACATATATTGATTCTTTGTTTCTCCTCCTTTACCCAGGTTTTTTTTTTTTTTTGCCAGTATCAGATTGATTCCATACTGCTGGGCATGGAGAAGTATCCTGATAATTCCTGCACTTCAGAGGCTGAAGCAGGAGGATCATTGTGAGTTTGAGATCAGCCTGGGCTACATAGTGAGTTGAAGCCCAACCTGAACTACAGAGCAGGATCTTGTGTGAAAAAACATCAAAATAAATAATGCAAATCAAAATAAATTTGCATTGGTCCAGAATTGCTGTGTGTGATTACACTGGGACAGTCCAGGCTGGCCTGGGTACAGACAGATAGATAAATAAATAAATAAGGAAATGTCATAAAGAGTCCATTTGTCAAAACCAGGCCTTTGAAGAGAGTTTGTTCCAGTGAGTCAGAAGATCCTAGCAGCTAGCTGGGAGGAGCTGGGTTTATCACACCGTGTGTGGACGGGCTGACACTGGAGGAAGACGGCAGTGGCGGCCGGAGGGCTCCGTCCCTGCGAGGAAGGACTCACAGCAGCTGACAGGGAAGGTGCGGAAGGGCTAAGGAGGCTTCGGAGGACGACTGTGACTCGCCGCCCGAGGACGGTCTGCTCCAGTCAGGACGATCACGGGGTTCTCAGCACAGGGGAGACTACTTGGTTGTGAGTCTGTCCTTGCTGTTTACTGAGAAGCTGCTGTTTGCAGAGAGCTGCCTGTTTGCTTTGCGCTGTTTGCTCTGTGCTGGTTCTGGCCAGACGGGTGGGAAGGAAGCAGAGCTCACTGTATAAGCTGTTCAGGCCTCAGCAGGAGCTCCTGCTGGCCAGGTGGGCACCATCTCCACCGTAGAGGCCAGTGTCTGTGTCTAGGTCTGTGAGAGCTCAGGCGGTGCCCTGCAGGGCCCACGCGCCCACAGCGTACCTGCCCGTGCCTGGGCTCCTGACGGCCGCAGGACACTGGCATGCGCCCTCACCAGGTCCCTGCGGCTCCGCAGGCTCCTCGGGGCGTCTTGACTCCCTTGAGGACTGCTGTCTGCAGACTTGCGGATCCCCGCTGCACGGCCCTGCAGGTTGGTCTCAGGCGACCCGGGTCCCTCAGGCCCCAGAGTGGCCAGCCGCCTTCACTTTGAGTCGTCCCAAACTCCCCGGACTCTTGGGCCGTGCTCAGTTTGTGGGACTCAGTTCCACGGCCCTCTGGCCCGCTGCCCTGAGCAGAGGATGCGAGGAGGGGACAGCTGGCCGTGACAGGCACGCGGTCCCTGCCTCCGTGGGGCCCAGCAGGGCCTCGCCCAGGTGTCTGGCCACTGTGTCCATGTGTAACCCATCAGGAGTTACTTGGGAACAATCATTTCCTGCTTCCTCCTGGGGGCCTCTGGGACTGACTCCTTTTTTTTGATTTTTATTTGCATTAGTCCAGATTTGCTGTGTATGATTACACTGGGGCAGTTCAGGCTGGCCTGGATACAGTGATGCTCCTGCCTCAGCCTCCAGAGTGCTGGCATTACGGGGGTGTACTTGACACTTGCTCCTCATCTTTTATCCCCTCCTCCTCTTTGGGATTGAATCCAGGGCCTTCCCACTGAGTATCGCCAGCCCTTTGTCTATTTTACTTAGCTTTGGGACAAAGTTACTAAGGGTGTGGTGGCTCAGGTTTGTGAATTGTAGCACTTGGGAGGCTGAGGCAGGAGGATCCCCATGAGTTGGAGGCCAGCGTGAACCAGTGAGACCCTGTCTCAAAATACAAAAAAGTCGGGGTCAGGGATTTAGCTCAGTGGTTCTGGCACCTGTCTTGCAAGCACAAGGGCTGGGTTCGATTCCCTGGTTAACCGTATACCATACTGGGTGTGGAGACTCACACCCAGCAGCAATCAGTGCCACATACCACAGTGCTGGGCGTGGTGGCTCAAGCCTGTGATCCCAGCGCTCAGGAGGCAGAGGCAGGAGGATTGCTGTGATGTGAGTTGGAGGCTGAGTTCAGGGCCAGCCTGAACTACAAAGTGAGACCCTGTCTCAAAAACAAAACAAAACAAAACAAGAAAGTCACTTAGTTCCTGCACTGCAGAGGTTGAGCTCCAACTCTGTATCTTTCCTGCCTCAGCCTTCCAGAGTACAGCAGGGTTATGTGTGTGCATGTACAACCACAGTCAGTTTATCAGCAGTCCCTGTACTGTGTCGCATGTCCCTCTCCTGGGCCCAAACCCAGTGAGTCCCTGTCTTTCTGATCCTCCTTCAACCTTTCGGACAAGGCGAGATGCTCAGCTGGTTCTAGGACATCGCTGGTGTTGCAGTAGCTACCTCTCTCTGCTAAGGACAGAGCATGCTGTAGACCCGGCCCCTCTGGGGGCTGCAGACACCAGGCAGCCCGAGGGAGAATTGTCACCATGTGGGGAAGCACGTGGGGGGGGCCTCGTGCGACACAGTACAGGGACTGCTGATAAACTGACTGTGGTTGTACATGCACACACATAACCCTGCTGTACTCTGGAAGGCTGAGGCAGGAAAGATACAGAGTTGGAGCTCAACCTCTGCAGTGCAGGAACTAAGTGACTTTTTTGTTTTTTTCAAAGTCCCAGGACCTCGTTCTATGACCTGGAGAACCCTCGGACGCCCCTGGTCGTGGCCGGAGATGGTGGCCTTCCCCTTGGAAATTTGATGTTCCTTTTTTCTAATTACTGTAAGGGAAACCTAAGCTTATTAAATGAAAAACACTAGTAACAACACAGGTAATATGTAGTTATGGCAAGAAATCATTAGGGTGATGCATGAATCGCCCAGTTTTCAGAAACGTTAGCTGAAAAGACATAAATTACATGGGCTCTGGGCCTGAAATGCATTCTCTTCTCCCCAGAACTGTTCTTGCTTTGTTTTTTTGAGACAGTGTCTTGCTGTGGCTGCCTGGAACTTGTGATCCTCCTGCTTCAGCCTCTCAAGTGCTAGGATTATAGGCATGGTCACAGACCTATTTAACCTCTCTTTAGAGCCAGGTGTGGTGGCACACGCTGTGATTCCAGCATGTGGGAGGTTGAGGGAGGAAGATTTTCTCTCTCAAAACCTACAAGGTGGTAGGCCTGGGGCTTTAGCTCAGTGGCATGCAAGGTCCTGAGTTTGGGGAGAGGCGTGGCCACACGCTAACACCGGAAGGAAAGGTGAGGCCGGAGCCCCACCTGGCTGATGGCTGTCCAGAGGCGGAGCGGCAGGGGCTCCTTGGTCCCAGTCCCAGGAGGGAGGGTCCGGCTGGCATCTTCTTCCACAGGAACACTGGCCAGCGGGACAGGAGGGAGGTCGGGACAGGAGACAGTGCCGGGCTCGAGGCCATGACGATGTGGGGTATGGCAAACGCTGGCCAAACTTCCCTACAGCCCCCGGGTGGCGGAGGCCAGGCAGGGTGGCAGGGCGGCTAGAGGTTCCTCCAAAGGGGACAGAGGACAAGCTGATACGAAGGGCTTTGGCACAAAAGGCAGGCGAGTGGCTGCATGGCATCATGGCAGGCTGGTGACTGCCGCGAGCCCCCTCAGCCTGGGACCTGCCGAGGGGACGTGTTGAGGGGCGGCCACCCTCTGCAGCTTTCGGGGTCGGCTACCTGCCCTCCAGAACTGACCACACACTCCTTATGCACGTCAAAGAACACAACACAGTTCGCAAACCTGCTTGTATAAAACAAGCTTTTTATATAAAGTGGGTAATTCAAAGGTCCCCTCCCCTAATGTGTCTTTCTAGCTATCAGAAAAAGACCCTTCAAGGCTGGGGATTTAGCTCAGTGTTTCTAGCGCCTGCTTTGCAAGCGCAAGGCCCCCAAGTTCAATCCCTTGTAACCACATATAACAATGCCAGGCATGGTGACTCATACCAGCAATCAGAACCACATACCACAGTGCCAAGCCTGGTGGCTCACACCTGTCACCCCAGCACTCGGGAGGTTGAGGCAGGAGGATTGCTGTGATATGAATTCAAGGATGAGTTCAGGGCCAGCCTGAACTACAAAGCGAGCAATCCTCCTGCCTCTGCCTCCCGAGTGCTGGGATGACAGGTGTGTGCCACCAGGCTTGGCACTGTGGTATGTGGTGCTGGTTGCTGCTGGGTGTGAGTCTCCACGCTCAGTACTGTTGTATGTGGTTATGGTTGGGGGGGATCCAGGACCTTGTGCTTGCAAGACAGGCGCCGGAACTAGTGAGCTAAATCGCCAGCCCCTGGGTAACCTTTTCTAGTGCAGGTTGCAGCTGCTTGTCAGCAGGACTTGCTCTGCTCCAAGCTAACACGCTCAGGTGCTGAGTGGACAGGAAGCCTGTTAGGCCACCACAGGGCTTCTCTGCTAAAAGCGGCATGGGAGCTTTGCTTTTATTTTAATCCAAGCTCTGCGTATGTGAAGTTTCGTGTCAGGCCGACCCGGAAGGGCTGTGAACACTGTTTCCAGTTGCCCTGTGTTCTCCGTGCAGGGAATACTTTCTCGTGCTGGTTTGATATTGGTTTTTACCACTGCTCCTAAATAACATCTTATTTTTCAATCTTTTTTTTTTTTAAGGTTTTTTGAGTCAGGGTCTCGCTTCGTGGTTCAGGCTGGCCCTGAGCTCAGCCTTGAACTCATATCACAGCAATCCTCCTGCCTCTGCCTCCCTAGTGCTGGGATGACAGGCGTGAGCCACCACGCCCGGCACTGTGGTATGTGGTACTGGTTGCTGCTGGGTGTGGGTCTCCACGCCCAGTATTGTTATGTGGTTACCGGGGAATTGAACTGAGCCCTCGTGCTTGCAAGACAGGCACCGGAACCACTGAGCTAAATCCCTGGCCCTTATTTTTCAATCTTGAAGTGTGTCTTTTAGGGTAGTCCTGGAGCATGAAGCACTGCACTGCCTCTCAGCCTTTGACGGTTTCTTTTGGACGTGGTATCTTGCCAACCTGCCCAGGTTGGTCTTGACCTTCAGACTGTCCTGGCTCAGCTTCCTAGAAGGCTGGGACTGCAGGTGCGGCCCAGCATGCCTGGCTGAGCCCCTGCTATAATCTATTGTGTGATCTCCCCAAGCACCTCACCACGGGGCCCTGCAGTGGCCTGCTGGGGCCGGGACCCACTTTCAGGACGATGTGGGGCAGCTGGGCTGTCCCCAGGGCCTGCTGAGAAGCAGGTGCTTCCCCGCCACAGGGTGGCTGGGCTCCGAGGGACGAGCTGCACTAGCTTAGCGGCCCTGGTCTGACCCGACCAAAGAAGACTTGGGACTCGGGGCCACTCCAGGTCTGGGGAGTGCACCACCCCTCATGGGGGGCAGCGTGTACAGTGCCCCGACAACGCCTCCCCCAACTCAGGACCACTCCCATGCAGCGAGGCGTCATTTGGATGCGTGTGTGTGTGTGTGTGTGTGTGTGTGTGTGTGTGTGTGTGTATGTGCACGCATGGTGCAGTGGGACTAAAGATGGGGCCTTTACACTGAGCTACATCCCCAGTCCTCATTTTCGAGATAGGATTTCTCTAAGTTACACAAGCTGGGCTCAAACTTAGAGATCCTCCAGTCTCAGCCTCTCAGAGTGCTAGGATTGCAAGTATGTGCCACTGAACACAGCTAAAACAGATTCAGGGTGTGATGGCAACACCTCTGTAATACCCACACTCTGGGAGGCTGAGACAGGAGGATTGCCTTAAGTTAGACACCAGCATGAAGTACACAGAGAGACTCTTGTCTCAAAACTGTCCCTCAAAATCTCAATTTTCCTGGGCTGGGGATTTAGCTCAGTGGTTCCGGCACCTGTCTTGCAAGTGCAAGGACCCAGGTTCCATTCCAGGTTAACCACATATAATACAGGGTGAGGAGACTCACGCCCAGCAGCAATCATTAACCACATACCACAGTGCCGGGCGTGGTGGCTCACGCCTGTAATCCCAGCACTAGGGAAGCAGAGGCAGGAGGATTGCTGTGATGTAAATTTGAGGCTGAGCTCAGGGCCAGCCTGAACCACAAAAGCGGAGACCCTGTCTCAAAAAACAAAACAAGGGCCGGGGATTCAGCTCAGTGGTTCCGGCGCCTGTCTTGCAAGCACAAGGACCTGGGTTCGATCCCCGGTAACCACATACCATACTGGGTGTGGAGACTCACACCCAGCAGCAACCAGTACTGCATACCACAGTGCTGGGCGTGGTGGCTCACTCCTGTAATCCCAGCACTTGGGAGGCAGAGGCAGGAGGATTGCTGTGATGTGAGTTGGAGGCTGAGCTGAGGGCCAGCCTGAACCACAAAGCGAGACCCTGTCTCAAACAACCTAAAAAAACCCCAAAACAAAACAAAGAAAAACGCCCCGGTTTTCCGCCGACACACGTGCCAGACAGTGAAGCCGGGATGAAGTCGGCCACGCCCGGCCCCTGAAGTCAGGACCGCCCCTGCTCACTCCCAGCCGCCCGGCCCAGCCCGCCCGGCTCCCTCCTCTGGGCTCAGCCCTCTGACCCGCAGTGCTCCGGCTGGGCGGGTCCTGGCCCTGTCTGTCCTCTGGCACTCCTGGTCACCCGCCTGTCTCACGGTTTGGTTTCCCCGCTCCCCCTCCAAGGACACAAGCTTCCGCGGTCCCTCCCTGCGTCTGGGGAAGGCGCAGCCTACCTGGGGTGCCCACCTTCCTGCCGGACAGGGAGAGCCACTGGGGGGTCAGCCTCTTCGGGCTCTGAGGAAGGCAGGCCAGCGCCATTGGGGAGCGGCCTGCTTATTTCATACCCTGGGAGTATATTTCTCAAAATTTATTTTTGGTTTCCTGCCGGTCTCACTGTGAAGTTTAGGCTGGCTCTCAATTTCCTGCCCCGGCCTTCCCCATGCGGGGATCACAGCCGTGCCCTGGGAACACGGGCTGTGGTCGCCACGGCGTGCGTGGTCTCTGCAGGGCGGCCTGAGGCGGCCGGGCCTCCTCCGGGGCCCAGACTTTGGCCTCCTGTGTGAGGGGTGCTGGGACAAATGACAGAGCGCGTGAGATCTTCCGACAGCGACAGCTGTCTTGTCACCTCTTTGGTCAAGAATCTCGCTAGGGGGCGACAGAGGACTGTCCTTCTCACGGCCCCGGGGACACACCTCACCTGGAGCTGCACCACCTTCTGTAGTGCTTGTTGAATGAACGAAGATAAAGAACTCGGCTTGTACAGACTAAGAAGATGCTGGATCATCTGCTCTGGTGTTTTGAGAGAGGATGTCGCCATGTGGCCCAGGCTGGCCTTCAACTCTGCAGTCGTCCTGCCTCACTACCCTGAGTGACCCAGGAGTCACCCTGAGTGTCGCCCGGGATGACAGCCACGGCCGCGAGCCCCGCTGCTGAGGCCACGTGCACGAGGAGCAGGCACCCCGCCTCAGTCACTCTGCAGAGTCCGGGAGAGTCCTGGGGACAGGCTCAGCCCGGGGCGTCTGAGGGCAGGCGGGCGTCAATCTGGGCCCACGATTTGGCTGACAGGCCTTTCTTCCCCAAAGAAAATGACACACACACACACACACACACACACACACACACACCCCGGGACAGCTGCTCCCGGGAAGTTTTAGGGGCGGGCGGAGAGGAGCTCTTGGGGTGGCAGGACAGTCAGACGGCCCAACAGTAGCTGGCCATCACCAGCTCCAGTCAGCCGTCCTGCGAGGAGAGTCACTGTAAGCAGTGACCCCGACAGTGCGGGAGGCTGTGGGGAGCCATCGCTTCCACCCCCTTCCTGGTGCTCCGGGGTGCCAGCTCTGCCTGGCCAGTCTGGGGAAAGAAGTGCAGGCTGAGGCCACACGGGTGGGAGGACGGCGGTCTGAGGTCTGTGTGCCTTGGGTGCTCACTCTGGGTGGGCAGGCAGCTCTAGAGCTCTGTTCCACCCCTGGGCACTGTCCGGGGGCACTGAGACATCAACACACCTCATATGTGGACGAGAGAATTTGTGGGTCCAGCCGAGGAACAAGGGGGCACAAGAGAGCAGAGGTGGGCGGGTGGACACGGTCCCCGCGGGGCGAGAGCTGGCCCAGCGCCACATGCTAGTGGCATGCGTGATCAGCCAGAAGAGGCTGTGCACCAACATGCCGCACGGCCAGCCATGTGTCGCGTGCAGGGGACAGGAGGACTCCAGGGACGCTGACCTGGCCTACACCAGCTTTGGGCTGTATGCAAACAGCGCTTCACACTTGATTTTATTCCACGACACTGATTGGCTGAGCCCGGGCCCAGGCAGGGAGGGCAGGGCTGGCGCAGGCCGGCCTCTCCGCCCGGCGCTCCCTCTGGGGACACACTGGCCAGACCCCACCTTCCACCCAGCTCCACCTGCTCCTCCTCCAGTTCATTTGTTAAAACTGAGATGCAAAAAAAAAAAAAAAAAGAGAGAAAGAAATAAAAACAAACCCCTGAGTTATTAAAAACTGAATTAAAAGTCCCCTTTGGTGTCAGAAGGTCCTTTTTCTAAAAGCCAGTGGGGAGGGCAGGCAGGGCTGCTCCGCTGGCATCAGGCCTCGGGCTCCGTGTCGTCGGGATCCGTGTCGTCGGGCTCTGTGTCGTCGGGCTCCAGGTCCTGCTCCGCGTCCTCCGGGCCCGGGCTGCCCCGGCGGCCTGGCCGCTTCAAGACAGCACTGTACTTGAGGGCCGCGTCCTCGGCCTGCAGGACCACCTCCACCAGGCTGAAGATGGCGACCACCTGTGGCCAAACCGGCATGTGAAGGGGACACAGAGAAGGGGCCGTGGTCAGAACCTGACCTGCCGCTGGTCCAAGGGAGATCCACAGGAATCGGAGGGCACTGTCTGTCCGGCCAGGGGCACAGCCAGGGAGGCGGCGTGGGGCTGGACTGGTCTCCTGGTGTCAGGTCTGTGGTACTGTCAGATTCTCACTGGACCCCCGAGTTCCAAACCTCTGGCCACGGGGTGTCCCCCAGGGAAGAGTCCCAGGAGGACATCTGCGTGTGCTGCTGGGGGCAGGGTAAGAACTGACTGGGGCCGCAGGCACAGACGCGCAAGAGGGTGCTGACCTGCTGCTCCGGCTCCTGCTCTGGGTCCTCAGGCTCCCACACGAGCGTGAGCTCCGGCTTCTTGCCCACCTTCCGGAAGTGGTAGGACCGCAGGGTCAGGGCCTGGGGGTGCACACACCAGTGCCTCAGGCCTTGGCTCGGTGCTCCCTCCTGCCCCTGGGGAGCCTGGGCATGGATGTGGCCTCTGAAGGCTGGGCCAGGGATCACCGGGGCCTGGCCGCTGATCCTAGCTCCTTCAGCTGAGGTGGCACCTGATTGTGCCCGAATGCCATGGGCTAGAAGTGGGGCTGGCAGTGGGCTCGCCGCAGAGCCAGTCCAGATCCGGACTCTGCTCCCCCCCCCCCCCGGGCACCCTGGCGCAGGCGCAGCACCGCCTCCTGGGCATCACGTGTTCTCCAGGGCCCACACGGCCGCAGGCGCCAGGCCAGGCCGCCGCCTCCTCCTCAGGGGACACGGGGCGTCCCCCTCAGGGGACGCGGAGCCTCCTCATGGCCCTCATGGCTCTCCTCCCACACGCGGGCCCGCACGGCCTGCCACCCTAGACTGGCGACGGACAGCCCCTCCCTCAGGTGCCTGGGTCCTGGGGAAGGAGTCTCCACCAGGGTCAGGGCTCCAAGCTGTCGCGCGGGCAGTGCTACCCACAGCTGAGTGGGCACAGCACAAGCGACACAGCCTGCCTCCGCCCAGGACGCGACAGCAGGGACCACAGCTGTGCCGCTGGGGGCTGCCTGGGGCCGGGTCAGTGCCCACAGTGGCAGCTGGGACTGAGTGCTCGGTGCCGCTAGGGCACGGCGTCGAATGGGGCCTGGCCTGGGGCACCCGGCGGGCACACTCACGTTGCAGTAGATGCGCTTCTGCACCCCGTAGCGCAGCACCAGCACGTCGAAGGCTTGGTTCAGGACGCCCATCACCATGGCTTCCGACTCCAGCGGGCCGCTCTCCTGCGGGGACAGCGCTCCAGCGTTATCTCCCAGCCGGCCTCCCCACCGGGACGGGCCACGGGAGGGGCGCTCACCTTGACCAGCACAGCAAAGAAGAGCCCGGTGCTGAGCTCCTGCACCCGCTTGGACGCCATGCGACGGTCGTTGCAGTGGTCGGCTTGCTTCTGCAGGGCATTGGGCTCTGCGTCCAGCCGCTCCCGGTAGCCTGGGAAGAGGGCGGGCCGGCGTGTGGGCGCGCTAGGTGACAGGGGCACGGAGCCTGGCGCAGCCTCCCCAGCTCCATGTGCCCAGACTCGGGGCTCTGGCTGCCCCTCCCCAGACCCCCGAGGCGGCCTCGGGCACCGTCGGGGTGGGCGGCCCTTACCCAGGCAAGCGGCCAGGAGCCGGTGCACCAGGACGTCGGCGAAGCGGCGGATGGGGGACGTGAAGTGTGTGTAGAGAGGCACGTTGAGGGCGTAGTGCCGGAACTGCTCCCGGTCCTGCAGCACCCCCGAGCAGAAGTACAGCGCCATCTGGGGGCGGGGCGTGTGTGACCCAGGGCCTGGCCGCAGGGTTTGTGCTGGCCTCACCCCAGGGCTGCCCGGGCTTCCTGCTGGGCACTTGGGGCACCCGGCCAGCCCTGCCTCGCTGGGGCGGGTACTGAGAGCCCCCTCCCCACCGCCTGGGGACCCGGAGATGCTGGCAGAAAGGACGGGCGGCACTTCCGGTCTAGGCCGGACTCCTAACTGCTCTCTCACCCGGTTCCTGACCCGCCCCGGCTCACGGACCTCGCCCAGGCCGGCTGGGCTTTGTTCTCATCAGGGACCCGACTGCCCAGACGCACGAGGGTGCCGAGGAAAGGGCTGTCCCCTCCTGACTAGTGCAGCTGTGCGGATGGGATGGATGGCTGGGAACCGCGGCTCTCCTGCAGTGACCCGCAGACCCGGCATCCTTCCCGCAGAGCACTAGGACCTGCACACCACGCCCGATCCGGTGCTCACGCTGCCATCACCAGTCCGGTGCCTTGTCCTTGTTCTATGCGGCCCAGCCCAGCGCAGGGACACCCAGGCACTCAGCCACTGCCTGCTGCAGGGTCTCGAGCACAGCCTCCTCTGCTCACTGGCAGCCAAGGCCCAGAGAATCCAGTCTTTTTGGGCTCTGCAGCTCCAGGCCTGAGAACATGGGGTATACATCTTCCCAAAGTGGGGCAGAGGGCAGAGCCTGCAGGGCAGGGAAGGTGGGCCAAGCACTGCCTTGTGCCACTGGCACTGCCTGGGGCTTAGGTGGTGCAGCAGAAGGCAGCCAGGCACACGGTGCCAATCCTAGCAGAGCTGCAGGGTAGCAGGAATGAAATCAGGGTGGCTGGCTGAGCCCACTCAACTCTCATGAACTGGGTCCTGGAAAGCGGCCTGTCTGTCTGTCTGGGCCCGGCTAGCCGGGTAGTGCCTGTGGCTCTGCCACCCGGCGGCCTTGTGAGCTGCCCATATTCTCGGGATGCTCAGCCTGGGGAGCCGAAGCACAGCCAGTATCCAGGCCACTTGTCCCCACTTGTCCCCTCATGGACGAATTCTGACTGCACTGAACGCTGGGGTGGGGGTTGGGACCTGCTCTCTCGCCTTGCGTACCTGCCAGCCCCGCGCAGATCGGCCCTGGGCATACCGGACAGGCTCTCACGAGCCCAGACCTGTCTCTGGGGCCGCTTGGCCCCTTCCCACCTGCCAAGCCCGGGGCACTGCAGGGAGGTAGCAAGGCCCCCTTACCTGCATGGGCCGGGAGAACATGTTGGTGAGCACCTCTTTTCGGGCCAGGGTGTACTTGTCTTCTCCAAATATTTTGGTCAGACTTTTCTAGAAGCAAACCCGAGCCCTGGGTGAGATGCAGCCAGGCTGGGGGAGAGGCTCTGGCCTGTCACCTGTCACACTGTGCGGGAGGGTTCAGATGGCTATACTGGGGTGCAGAGGGGCAGCCCACAGCCCCTGGCTCGTGCTGGGTCTGTAGTCAGTTGCTGCCTGGGCAGAAGGCTGCCCAGCTCTGCCGTGGGCCCCCCAGGCCTGTGCACAGCCTCTTCCTGTGGGATTGGAGCCAGTGTCCTGGGGTCCTCAGTCCCATTAGCCTTAGCTCCAGGCAGGAAGCACCCCAAACCACTTCCCATCAGAAGCAGTCCTGGCTTCCAATAATCCCAGGCCCTATGCCAAAGGCTAGCCCGCTCCCCCTCCCAACCCTCCTGCCTCCTCAGCCCGGCCCTGTTGAGGGAGTGCAGCCGCCACAGAGGCCTCTTGTGACTCAGGCCTGGGCTCCTGGACCCCCTGCCCAGCTGCAGGGGGGACCTGGTAAAGGGACCGTGGTGGGGCACAGAGGGGCCACCGCCCTGGCGTCTGGGAGCCCCCCTCTCTCACTCAGGGCTCCTCGGACGCCGCCCGCCCTGGCGTCTGGGAGCCCCCCCTCTCGCTCAGGGCTCCTCGGACGCCGCCCGCCTGCCTTTGTGTACTCACATTGAGGGCGCCGGCAGAGCTGATGTCCACGGCCAGCCCCATCTGGCTGCAGAACTCCACCAGGTCGGCCAGCATCTTGGCCTGCGGCGGGGGGTGGCGGCGCAGCAGGGCCTGCTCGGGGAAGGCGCGGTGGATCTTGTGGGCCACCGCCATGTTGGCCAACAGCATGAACTCCTCCACCAGTCTGCGGGAAGGCGCCGAGGTGAGGGGCCCACAGCCGCGCAGCCTCCTCCCGAGCTCCCCGCAAGGCTGGCGCTCTCCCACTCCTCAGACCTTGGGCAAAGACAACCTCCAGCCAGCCCACGTAACGTGTCCCCTCAGTTCTTTCCCTGCTGGCCCAGCTCTCCCTCGCTGTACCAACACGCGTTTGTCCTGCGCACTGTCTGTGTCGGGCAGGGTCTGCTCGGCCCCGCAGAACTGTCGCTAGGCTGAGCGACAGTCAGTTGAGTCACCTGGCCAAGCTTTTGGGAAGAGCAGCCTGGGACCATGGCAGTGCCCAAGCGCAGCCTCCTCTTCCCACTGCCCCGCTCTCCTCGGCCTTCTCTATAAAGGGACGGGCAGCGCCTGGCAGCGGCTCCCCGGGGGCGACGGCCTCCCTCTGGGCAGGGCACAGTGTGACCCTTGTCTGCTAGGACAGTCGTGAGCAGAGCGAGGAGCTTCGACCTGCCCACCGGTGGGAGCCACAGCTTCCAGGTGGCCCCTGGCCTCTGTCCCCTGCTGTGCTCTCGTGCCCCTCACTTCCTCCCAGAACCCCTTGGCCTGGGTCCCTTCGGCAGCCTCCAGGCGCGCGGAGAGGCAGTGTGGTCCCGGGCCCTGCCCCGCTCCTGCCAAGGGAGCCTGGGTGGGTCACAGCCTTCTCCCTCCTCAAGGAGACCGGCCGCCAGCAGCCCAGCTGCACAGTGGCATGTGCCCTGCGCCCCATGCCGCCGGCACACCGTGTGACTCTCCTTTCGGCCCCTCTTTCGTCCCTGCAAGCCTTCCCCAAGGCAGGCTGTCTTCCTCGTCCTCCTTAGGCGTCCACTGTCTCACAGTCCAGCACCACTGGCCCCTTCTTTCTTGCCTTTGTACCTGGACCTCATCAACCCAAGAGATGCCTCGGTTCGCGCTGGGATGAGTCCAGCACCACCCACTGCTCAGTGCTGGCA
Source organism: Petromus typicus (assembly GCA_004026965.1). Classification (NCBI taxonomy): domain Eukaryota; kingdom Metazoa; phylum Chordata; class Mammalia; order Rodentia; family Petromuridae; genus Petromus; species Petromus typicus. The sequence continues at coordinate 15,512 of PVIR01020186.1, forward strand.
TGCGCTCTCCTGTGCACTCGCCCATCGAGATGCTGCTGTCGGCGTCCCGCACATTCTAGACCTGCTCCCCACGCAGTCCCAGAACCCCACATCTAAGCCTTGGCTGAAGAGCGGAACCTGCCACCTCGGGCTGACTCAGGCTGCAGTTCGCAGGCACAGCCGGCAGGCGGCAGCATAGCACCACAGCAGGACTGCCCAAGGTGGCAGGGACTGGGCCAGGGGGCTCCACAGGGTCCCTATGCTCCCACCCACACAGGTCAAAGAGCCTCCCAGCAGTGCCACCTTCTGCTCCAGCTCCCAGAGGGGATCTCCTCCCTCCCACTCCTGCTCAAAGTAAGGGGAACGATGGGGACAGGAAGGAAGGGACAGGCAGCAGGTGGGGTGGCTGCCAGGAGCCCCGGGCACAGGCAGCACACCTCGGGCAGCTGCTCTACAGTGACCCCACTACCTGTCCTCCCTGACCCCGCAACGCCGTGCAAATCACCTGAGGCCTGGAGGCCGTGAGCGCGCTGCTAACCTTGACCGCAGCGGGGGAGCTCTGGAGGAAAGGCAGACTGTGGACAGGACCTGGCGTTGGTCTCCCCGTCCTCCATGGGGCGGGAGCGACAGCCTCTCTCCAGCCAGCTCGGCGACATTCAAGCCGAACCCCCAATGACACCACTGTCACCACCCGAGGAGGTGGCGCAGCAGCAAGACTCGGTTCCCTGGATGCTGGGGAGGCCCATGAGTGTCCGAGGGGAGCAGCAGGGGCCCCTTCCCGTCCTGCACACCCTCCTCTAGCCCGCAGGTGGGAAGGAGATATGCAGGCGCGAGCGCCCGGCCCCAAAGGCCTCCGGGGGCCAGGCCAGAGGCTGGCAGGGTACACCAGCAGACCTTGAACGGGCCGGGCAAGGCCCTGCAGCCCTGCCAGCAGCCAGAGCCCTGCGAACTCAGATTCCCGGGCAGCGGGGCCTGGCACCCATGTCAAAGTCCTGCGGTGGGCGGGTCTGGTTCTCCTCTGGGGCCTGCTCACTCCAGGTCAATGCCCATGATGGCCAGGAGGGGGCGCCTGGCACCTTCCACCCAGGCCCTGGGACGAGGCAGGAGAGAGCTCGGAACCCAGAACTTGTGAGGCTCTCCAGAGAGCCCTGGGGTTTATAAACTACAGCGCTGCAGTCCAAGGCCCAGGGACTGAGGGAGCTGGGTCTCCGACCTGAGCTCCTGCCTGCGCTGCCACAGCCGAGCCTCGGGCGATACCCCACCATGTCTTGGGCACAGAAACCCAAAGGTGGACCTTGGGGAATGGGGTTGCTGCAGGGACACAGGCCGCACGCTGTCCTGGCCCGGACACCTGCCCTTGCTCATACGCTACCTCCTCTGGGCGACAGCACCACACAGGCATGAGGTCAACGGCCCTGCTGGGCAGGGGGCTGGCGGCTCTGAACGGGCTCAGCAAGGCCTCTGCCAGCCAGGATCACCCTCCAGAGCTGCCAGCCAAGCCCGTGGAGATGGGGCTGGTCCCGGCCCGGGCATGTGCAGCCCACCCGAGCCCGCACCACAGGGCACTGCCACTCTGGAGGTCTCCCTGTGTGCAACATGTGGCCGCAGCCCAGCCCTCACTGGCAGCGTCTCCTGCCTGCACTTGGCGCCTGTCCTGGACCCTAACGGCTTAGTGGGCAAAGGCCACAAGCAACCTCTACACAAGTATCGCTGAGACACACAGAAAGGTGACTTCCATCCAGAACGGTATCTCCCAAGGTGTATTCTTGCTACTTAAAGGGAAAAGTTTGGAGGAGAGGCAGACCTTGGACAGGGCCCTGGTGTCTTGTCTTGGCCATGGTAGTACACGTCTGTCAGGTCAGTTGTTTGGGGGCTGAGGCAGGAGGATCTCAAGCTGGAAGCTAGCCAGGCGACTTAAGAGTCAAAACCAAATTTCAAAAGGGCTGGATGTGGCTCAACGGTGCGGAAGGCCCTAGGTTCAATCCTCAGTAGCACACATACACACGAGGGTAAAACACAAACACCTGCGAAATGCTGGGCTCTGGTTTATGCTTTGCTAGAGCACTCCTATCTGCCTTGTATCTCAGAGGCGTCTGGGTCTGAGAGAGGCTGCGGGAGGGCATCCTGCCCGTCTGACAGAGCAGCCGCCCGAGTACCCAGCCTGAGGCGAGCCCTGTGCTGTCACTTCACACCTGTGCTGTGACTGGCCGGGCTCCCGACCGGGGATCAGGACTACATGCCCGGAGCCCCCCGAGCCTCCCTGCAGTGCCACCACTGCCCAGCCCTCGCTGGCTCCCTCTGTTCCTGGGGCAGCTCCTCTTCCTGGTGCCCAGACCCACCCCACTCCAGCCACACGGGGCCCCGGGGCCTTTCTGCTGTGGTCCTTCCGCACTGCTGTTGCCTGGCCTGGAAGTCTAGCGGCTGCCCCCTCTTCTCGGACGTCACTCGCCGTGGGAAGGTACAGGTACCTGAGGCGCGTGCTCCCTGCGCCCCCTCACCGCACCGGCCTCGGCCCCCGCGGGCTCTTGGCCAGAGGCTGTGACCCCCATCCTGTGCGCTCAGTCCAGGTGGAGCAGACGGGCACTCAGGGTTTGGCTTGGCCACTCAAATGCAAACTGGAAGTGCCCAGCTTCAAGTCCCGGGTCCCTGGGAGCAGTGTGCTCGCCCTCGGACCAGCGGCCTCCACGGTGTCCTGGGCACTGTGGCCGTGCGTCCTCCCCAGGCTCCTCCCCAGTGCTCCTCCCCGGAGCTCCGGCTGGGAAGATGTGTCCACAGCACGAGGTGCTCCCCAGAGACGAGGAGGAGGCAGGAGAGCCTCCTCCGGAAGGGATGCAGAGGGCTCCGCTGTCACAGGGCGGGCCTGCGGAGGGGCAGTGAGGAACTCGGGGGAGGAGGGGAAGGTGGCCCCGCACCCCAGGCCCCTGTCAGCACTGCTCGAGAGCTCAGGGGGGAGCGGGGCTGAGGACAGAGGGCACGGGTGGCAACCCGGGGCACGGCTGGAGCACTGCCCGCTCAACGGTGTCTTCCAGGCATGAGGAGTGAGACTGTGTCCACTGGACCAGCAAAGGCAGAGGCCACCTCACGACGGCCCTGGCACAGCGACAGCCTCCTTGGGCAATGCAAGGTGCAGGCAGGTGCGGGCCGGTCCCAGCAGCTCTGCTGCTCCCGAAGCCTGTGGCTCAGACAGGAGGGAGGCTTCGAGGCCAGGCTTCCGGATCCATTTCACCCTCAGCCAGAGGGGAGACTGGTCCCCCTCCAGCCCAGGACTCTCAGAAAGTGGCTTCGGGAGTGATGGGGAGCCCGCCGGGGCCAGGGCGGCTGCCGCCCAAAGGCAGCAAACACCAGGGCTTTCCAGAGCTCAAAGCCGAGTGTGAGGCAGGAGCAGACTGTTCGCCCTCAGCCCCCGGCGCACCTGTCAGGGCTCTGCGTGAGCCTCACAAGGTCAGGACCGCGCCGCTCACAGATCGCACAGTTAGCTCTCGGCGAAACTGCTGACCTAGAATTCGGGAATCGCTCCCGGCCAGCTGCGCTCATGTCTTCTGCAGGCTCAATTCTCCCCGCCTGGGTAGGTCCTCGCCATGGGTCGGGGCCTGGCACTCCTCAGCAGCCATGGAGGCAGCTGCCGGGCCTCGCGTGCCAGGAGCTGCGCGCTCGGGCGCGGGCCCTTCTCCACGGTGCTGGCGACCCTAAGGGGCCTGCGGTCTCCCTGAAGCCCAGTCGGCGGAGCAGTGTGGTAGGAAACGGCGCACGGCGGGAGGCAGCGGTCGAGCAGCGCCACACTGGGGGTGCAGGTGGGAAAGACAGATCCGTGCTGCAGTCAGTTCGCACCTCAGCCAGCCGAGCTGGTGGCCTGAGCCGGAAAGAGGAGGCTGGAGAGCGCCCCGCAGGCAGAGGCAGGCGCCCACCTCGGAGGGCGCGTCTGGAGTCACAGCGCAGGCCTCTCCCTGACCCCTCTCCTGCTGGGGCTGCTGCAACCTGCTCAAAGCTTTGGACATTCCCACAAAACCACAGGGCAATGAATGGGGCCTAGTTCACAGGCCCGGAAAACCCAGAGGAGCGGCGCCCTGGAGCCAGGCATAATAGGCCCTGAGGGCGAGGCCGGAGCCAGGTTTCCTACTGCGCGAGCACCATCCGCTCTGGCTTTTCTATAGGTTCAGCCGGCGGGGCCAGCGCAGCGGAGCATGGAGCAGGCAGTGCTTGTTTTTCTAGCTAAGGAGGAAGTCTCCAGAGGCCAGGCATCCAAGTCTGCCTGGGCCCTGCCAAAAGCAGGCTGGTGGCTGTGGTAGGGGGAGGAGGAGGCTTCTCGGAGGAGCCCAGTTGCAGGGCGGAAAGCCCTTTGTCAGCACAACGCCAGCCATGAGGCTCACTGTGTGTGGGTGGGATGGCGGGTGTGCAGGGGGACCTCGCAGGTAGGTGATCAGAGCTCGCTGGCTCCTTGACAGTGTTGACACTCACACCATTCGCCAGGCCAGCAGCTGCCCAGCTGGAAGGGAACCGCTGGCCAGAGGCGACGTGGCCAGGGCGACAGAAGCCGGGCACGGGCAGCTGCTGCAGTGCCCCAGTGGGGCCCTCCAGTGCCCTGAAGGTGGGACCAGTGAGACCCAGCTTGGCTCTCCCGCAGGAGCTGGGGTGCAGGGCCCCAGCAGCCCCTTCAGCAGGGCCTTCTACAGCCCCACAGCCTGGAGAGCCTGCAAGGAAGCCACACAGCCGGCGCTCTCCTCACAGCGACGGGAGGGCGGTGTGGAGCTCCCAAGATCAAGTCCTCCCTCTGCCCGAGGGGTCCATGACTTGAGGAACTTTGAGTCACCCTTTGTGCAGTTCAGAAACCTGCTCCTGGACGTCTCCAGGCAGCCTCTCCTCCCTGTAGCTGGGTGTACAGCCAGCAACGGGGCTCTGGGCGTCCCTCCTGAGACCTCGAAGCCTCAGGCCGGGACCCCACAGGATGACGTGGTGGGGGGGCAAGCTGCACTGTCTGCCATAACCAATTCCAAATCAAGTGCTAGAGAGGCCACGCGATGACAGAAGCAGGTCGGGGAGCAGGCAGGACTGGGGGACAGCCTCCGGAGGCGGCAGGGCCATGCTTCATTGGCAGAGAAGACCAGGCCCAAGTGAGCCCAGCTCCGTATGCGTGCGGCAGGACCTGCCTCCTTGCAGCGATACAACCGGAGAAACCTTTTCTGTTTGCCTCTGAGATGGGATCGTGCCATGGATCCCAGGTTGGACTCAAACTGATGATCTTCTTGCCTCCGCCTACTGAGTGTGTGCCACACCAGTTCATGGACGGTCTTTTGCTTGTACAACCTTTTGCCCTTGTTCTTGCGCTAGGGTGAAGCCCAGGGCAGGACTGAGGGTTTTCCTAGGGCCAGAGCCAGAAGCACTAGTGCTTGAGGCCCTCAGTGGCACAGCGAGGCTGCTGGCAGGGCGGTGGAGCTTTCTCCGTCCCTACTCCAATCCAGCCACGTAGGGGCCATGCACAGCGTGGTCGGATGGGCTCAGACGACACTCTTGGTGAGCCCTGTGTTCCCAGAGCCCTTGACGCCTCCCCGCTGCTCCCTCCTGCCTGGCCCTCCACACCTGCCCGACCCCAGCCAGGCAGGCTGGCTCAGACGGCTCTCCTGACTGCTCCCGGTGCCTGAACAGCACCTGGCACCATGCAGGCACCCAGCAAATGGTTGTTCTTTATTGTCTGGCAGCACTGGGCACTACATCATGGCCCTGCCCCAGCCCTTTCTAGTCTGTCTTGAGAGCAGGTCCTACCACGGTGCCCAGGTTGGCCTTGAATTTAGGGTTCTTCTTCCTCAGCCTCCCAAGAGGCTAGGACAGCAGACGTGTGTGTACCACTCCGGCAGGTGCTTTTCCTTTCCTCTGTCAGACTGAGACCTCAGTTTCCATGGCAGGAAGTTACCTGCATGTGATGGCCCGGGTCCTCGGGATGGCCCAGGGCGAGAGGACAGCAGCGTCTCCCTCCATCGCACGGGTTGAAGCAGGAAAGGGCTGCAGCCCGGCTCTCTGAGCTGAGCTGTCTCTCTGCAGGCCTGATGCCAGGGCTGTGCCGCCCTGGCCTCTCCAGGGCTCTCGAGTCAGGGTTCCTGTCACGTGTGTGAGTGGAGGGAGGCTCAGGGGTCCCTCGGCTCACAGAGTGAGGGCACCTGCTTCCTCCACAGGGGATCCGGAGGTGAGGAGGAGGCAGACGAGTTTGTCACCAGCCCTGACCAAGGGCTCTGCTGAACCCAGGACGCAACGCGGGGCCTGACCTGAGGCTGCAGGGGCACCGGGAGGGTGGACGGTCCTCCTGCCTCCTGAGAGGAGGGCAGAGACCTGGCTGAGGCGGGTCACCACCTCCGCCTGAGAGGTTTCTTTCCGGGGCCTTGCTCCTTCTGTGCAGCAGGACCAACAGGGCAAAGACAGGACCCAGCTCTCTGTGCCACCTTCCGGTGTGAGGCCGCCTGTCCGTCTCTGGGGCTGGGTGGGGTGACCTCTGGGCAGGTGCATCTGTCAGTGAGCTGACGAAGGAGGAGCGGGCCGAGGGCAGCTCCTCACCACACACACGAAACTCAGCGGGGCAGAAAAGCCCCTCTCCTGCAGGCTGTTTCCACTGTGCGGGCCCTTGACTTACCACCCAGTGGGAGGCATCTGTTGAGTCTGGCAGAGCTCACCATCAGTTATATGACTTTAAAAATATTGACACACACAGTTTTATGAACTGGGCTCTGAGTGGTTTCGATGCACAGGCTCCCACCCAGCGCCTTGGGCTTCCCTGACATCTGTGTGGCCCGGCACTGTGCCATGCGAATGTGCACGGTAGCCCCAGGAGCCCTCGGCCTGGGAAGCGCTGCACTAGCTTCCTCTGTGGCTGGGAGTGTCTCCAGGGGCTGCTCTGTGTCCTGCCACCCCAGGTCCTCAAGGGGCCTGCTTGGGTCTTTCTCATCTCCACACTCAGCACTGTGCCTGAAACTAGTCGGTGTCCAACAAAGGCTTGACAAGCAAAGGGACCCATCGGGCGAAGGCGGGGCACCAGGGCCCTTTCTCTCGCTCTGGGAACATCCGGGCTGAAGGCGGGAATGTCCCCTCTGACACGGATACGACGGTGCCTGAATGGCTCCAGGCAGATTTCCACTCCGACCAGCAAAGCCCGAGGCCCGGGAGGACTGGCCCCGCCTGACCGCGGTCAGCGTGCACACTGGAGGCTGCAGCCTGACGCAGGCCTGTCCTCCCTGCCCCCCAGGTCTTCACTGACGGTCAGACGAGCAGCACAGTGCAAAGCTCCTGTCTCAGTGCCTGGTGTGTTGGAAGTGTTCCCTAAGGACGGACTGGTAGTATTTTTTTCTTTTTTGTGTTACCAGGGATTGAACTCAGGACCTTGTGCTTGTGAGGCAGGCACAGTGGCCTGAGTTCAATCCCAGCCTCTAACTATTAACAGTGCAACTGAGGGACCTTTACGTAAATTGTTCAGATTTTGGGATATTTGCCTAACTTTTACCAGTTTAGCATCCCCAATTCAAAAAGTGAAAATCTGAAATGCTCTCGAATCCAAAATGTATGCTGACTGAAAGCCCAGCAGGTCCCAGACTTTGGAGCGTTTCAGATTTTGGAAGTTCAGCGGATACTAGGAAATTCTCAGCACTAAATCAGGGTGACAAGAGTGGAGGTCTTAAGACTGGGCATTGTGGTGCACACTTGTAATTCTGACACTTGGGAGGCTGAGGCAGGAAGGCTGTCAGAGTTTAAGGGCAACCAGGACTCCACAGTTCAGAGTGAGACCCTGTCTTAAAGCACAATAGAACAAACGAAAGATGATGCGGAGAAGAAAGTAAAGCATGAGGGAAACAGCGCATGCTCTGCGCCCAGAAGGCATCCACCAGGGCCGGCAGCTGGGCCAGAGTGGCTGTCCCTGCCCCACGCAGGTGTCAGCTGGGCACCAATTCCACCGTGACACACAGGGCGTCAAGGGCCCTTCCCGCAGCACCCCTGGCATATCTGATGACAGCAATGTGGGAACCTGTGCTACGGACATGTTTAAAGAGAGGAAAAGTTCTCTCTCCATCAAGGGCAGAGCGCTGAAGAATTACAGTGATGTTTTATCACACAAGACGGTGATGACTCAGGTGAAATCAGAGGCCGGCAGTTCAGCGCCCTGAGCGGCTCCTGATGGCCTGAAACTCAACCGTAACCAGCCTGTGTCTGCCCACAGGTCAACAGCCCCCAGGCCCGGGCACCGTGTCATGGCACCAGACCTTCCTGCCTGGGAAGGAAACCCTAACCTCTCTTCTCAGCTTCCAAAGGATCCCACACCCCGAGAGGCCCTGCCTGGCCAGGTCTCTTTTGGACAGTGGTGAAGTGACAGCCGCTCCTAACTGCAGGGTGGAGTCACAGGTGGGATGGGGTCTCCATAAGTCCAGCAAAAACCCCGGGCTCCGCGGAGACATTTCCTGTGGGGGAAGTGGACTGCGGAGCAACGCTTTTTATGTGACAGTACAAACATTTCAAACAATCCTACATCACCAAAAACGGACTGCTTGGTCTAGCTGATGCTGTTAAAGAAAGACATATGCATTTAAAAGCTTTTGGTGCTTGAAAGAATGGATCTTTTTCAAGAGAAAACATTAGTGTGCTCTCACCCTGGATGGCTCAAGCACGGACTCCCCTGTGGGAGGAGCATACCTGGCCTCGGCCAGGCTGGACCTCGGGAGGGGCAGGGGCCGCAGGGCCTGGCAGGAGAGCTGTGGCACTCAGAGGGGAGGCAGAAGGGCCGGCAAGGAGCCTCTCCCAGGACTGCAGAGCCCCAGTCGCCTCCAGCTCGGGGGTGACAGAGTGGCGTCCCCGCCCACAGGGGCCTGGCCCTTCTGCACCTCTCCTCACAGGCAGTGCCAACGCTCCCTGGCCACCCTGCGTCTCGCTCATCTTCCACTTGGAGGCTGGCCTGGGCGCCCACTGATCCTCGGGGCTGTGAGGGTTACAGGGGTGGTCAGAGGCAGGGAGTGAACCACGAGCTGTGCCTCCGCCAGGCCTTGCTGGGCTGGGCTGTGGAGCCGCTGCCTAAGTGGGCCATTTCCTCCCACTTAACTCAGAGGGCACGGGCTCTGAGTCACCCGAGGGAGCCCTTCCCAGCTGGACGCCAGCCCGGGCGGAAAAGCGCCCTCAGAACAGTCCCTGCTGGTTCCTCTGCAGCGCCGGAGGCGGCTGCGAAGTGAGCCACAGCCTTAGATAGCCTCTGTCTGTCATCTGCCCGCAGTTCCTTCAGGCTCTCAGGGCTTCCTGCCCAACCACCAAGAAAAAGCCACAGTGCCTCAGAGAGCTGGGAGTGGCAGTGTGGCAGGTCAGAAACCCTCCCACAGGCAGCACAGCCAGACAAGGGGTGGACTGAGCACGCTCTGGTCGCCTGCCAGGCAGCTGCAGGAGGTGACGGCTACGGGCGCCTTTCTGCAGGCTTAGGCTCGGCCTGCACTCGCACGGCCTGTGTCCCACATAGTCTGACTGCAGAGGGCGCAGGCCTGCAGGGACCCGGGAAGTGGCCAGCAGGTCCCTCAACTCATCGAGCCCAGCCCTCAGGGACAGGAGCGGCTGGCCCGTCTCCTGGAGACACCCTGGGTGGGCAAACCCTGAGAAGCAGACTGAGGCGGCGGGTCACACCAGGAAACTGCAATGGACACAGGAGGACAGAGACACAACACTCTGATTCTCTGGCACGGCCACTTGTGAAAACATGTCAGCGCGTGCTGGCAAGCACCTGCAAAGGGAGCAACGGGGTTTCCAAGTCTCACTGGGCTGGGGCAGCCCCAGGAGGCTCCCGAGAGGAGGAACTGCAGTTCATCACAAGAGGACAGGACAGGAATGGCAAACGCATGGAGGCAGTGAGCTCGAGAAGAGAAAAAAGCCACTTGCTTAACGTGAGCCTGTGTTAAATCCGCTCAGAACACATCTGCTCTCTTCTAAGAGCGCAGGAGTCCTGAAGGACTTAGTTTCAAGAGGGCCTGGTGGCCTCGACTTTTCTACCTTGCTGGGAAATCTCGTGGGTTTATCCCTGGGGTGCAAGAGGAGGAGCAAGAGACTCTCCAAGGGGTGCTGAGAGACCCTGTGGCCTCTAGACCTGTCAGGGTTGGGTCTGTTTGCTCTCGGCCTCTGTACTATTTTATCTAGGAGCAAAGTCCTCAATAGCCACCACCTCCGACCCAGCTGGGGACAGCTGGGGACAGAAGGGGCGAGAGGCTGGGGGGGCCTGGGACCTGGGCCTGCGGGCGGCTCAGCTGGGAGGCAGGAGAGTTTGAGGGCTCCTTGGGGTCACAGGCAGGCACAGAGGCCCATTCAGCTGGGAAGCCCCGGCTGCCTGAGTGCTTCCACTGCAGTAAGCTTTAGAAAGAGGAAGCGGCAGACAGCCGCTCGGAGGTCTGGTGGGTCACCTGGAAGAGAACAGGTTCGAGAATGGCTGTGAGCCAGCTCAGCAGCTCTCCCCTCAGACAGCTGTGACGCGGCCTTGAGGGTGCCACGTTCAGTGTGTGATCAAGGACTCGGGACGGGAGGCCGCCTGCCTCAGCCCCCCCCCCCCCCCGGATCTGTGTGGTGCAGCCAGGAGATCCTGGTCCCTCTACCCTGAGCGCGTCACAGGCCTCTTTCGGCTCTCCCGACCGCCCTGAGGGCCAGCTCTCTGCTCCCCTGGCAGCCCCTCTTTCTACTAAAAGCAGAGAGAGGACGCAGGGCCCAAGTGCTCACAAGATGGTGGAAAGCATAGACTCTTAAGAATCACGTCCAGGAAAGAACCACCTTCCTGGGGCTACTTCCGAGACACTCACAAATGAGAAGCCCGCACTAACCCTGGAATTACAGTCCTGGTGCTGCACAGCAAGCAGGGGAACCGGAGGCTCAGGGAGGCCGTCACTGCCTGGGACCAGGGACCAGGGACCAGGGTCCCCTCCAGGTCCCCACAAAGAACTCGGGTACCTCAGGCCTCGCCTCTCTTCCTGCATGAGTCTCAAGCCAATGAATGTCTTTAGAAAATTCTGAGTGATGTACAGAGCCAGAGCTGCGAGGAGCGGGAGGGAGCTAGGAGCTGGCGTGGGGAGCAGGACTTGCGTAGGCAGTGCTCAGAGTGGCCAGGTCACTGGCCGGATCACAAGCTAGCGAAGCCTTGCAATGCGGTAAACACACCGCCTTGTGAGTGACTTTCTCTCTTACACACACACACACTCACTTTGAGCCTGTGCATGTGTGTTAGGAGAGGACTGAGCACAAGGCCCCGTACTGAGCTACACACCCAGGATTTTTTTTCCTACTTTGTGACAGGATCCCCTCGCACTGCCCAGACTGGGCTCAAATTTGTGATCCTCCTGCCTCATCCTCCCAGAGAGCTGGGATTTTGGGCATACACCGCCATGCCTGGCCAATCCCACAAAACATTTTCAACCATAGAAAACTTGACTGAAAAGGTGCAACCTTCCTCACAAGGTTACAGCGAGTAGTTTGTGATAAACTTTAATTCTTTTTTTCTCAAATAAAATTCAGATTCCACTTGCCTAGCTCCGTGCCACAAACCGTCACTGCCACATCTCAAATTTACAAGTATTCTCTGACAAAAGCAGCGGCTCGTGCTACACTTCTGTACACCCGGCCGTGCAGCAGGCTGTGTGCAGCGGGCTGTGTACAGCAGCAGCGTTGAGTGCCGCGCTGCACCATGACCCGGAGACAGTGTGATGCTGCTGGCTGATGGGCGTGTCCTACTTCTGGTACAATCTTAGGGGACCGTAGTCTGTCCCTGACCCTAACACTGTCACGGCGCAATCTCTCACATGACACACACAGGAGTGAAGCATGAGGACGGCAGAGGAAGTGGAGAAGACCTAGACGGGGATCAATGCTTTTACAGACAACATCATAAAAATGTCAAATTTTCTCATACCGATGTATACATTTAAAACGATCCTGGCATAAATCCTAGCAGATTTGTGTGCATGTATATGATAATTGACAGTCTTGATTCTAATACTGATGTAGAAATGAAAAAGACCAAGAACAGTCCATGTATTCTTTTTATTTTGAGACAAGATCTCGCTTCGTAGTTCAGGCTGGCCCTGAGCTCAGCCCTGAACTCACAGCAATCCCCCTGCTTCTACCTCCTGAGTGCTGGGATTACAGGTGTGAGCCACCACGCCCGGCGCCGTGGTGTGTGGCACTGGCTGCCCACGCCTGACATTTGTATTGATTTTCGAGGATGAACTAGGGCCCTTGTACTTGCCAGGCAGGCGCCAGAACCACTGAGCTAACTCCCCGGCCCCCATGTATTCTTATAGCAGAACAAGGAGGAAAATCTAGCTTTACTGAATATCAAGCCTTTTTTGGAAAAAGGTAGAAAATTAGGTCAGTGTGGTTTCATCACAAGAACAGAAGATAAGTTAGGAATATGTCTTCAAGATTTTGATATTGGCAAAGATTTATTAAATGGGATACAAAAGTCTTTCTGGCTAAAAAAAAACGTGATATATTGAACTTCGTTAAAATTAAGCACTTCTGGGAGTGGGCAGGATACCGCACACCTGTAATCCCAGCACTGGGGGTGGGGGGGGGGCTGAGTGAGGCAGGAGGACTGCTGTTAGAGGCCAGCCTGAGCTACATAGCGAGACCCTGCCTTAAAAAACAAGACGAATAAAAATCAAGCACTTCTGGTTGGGTACAGTGGCACACAGCTGTAGTCCTAGCACTGGGAGGCTGAAGCAGGAAGATTTCAAGACCTTTTCTAAAAAACAAAACTGAACAGCAACCCCCCCCAAAAAAAAAACCTGAGGAGAAAAAAGGGAAAAGACTTGAAAAGGCGGCTGAGTGAATAATAAACAGCTGACGTGTCCTATACTGCTGGTGGAATTACACGACTCAGCAATTTCTTTTCCAGATGACAGTGAAAAGGGGGGACACACATACGTGCCCCAAAAGCATGCACAAGCGGGATTATTTACGCAGCCCCAGACTGGAAGTGACACCACCCCACTACGGGCTGCAGTAGTACTGATGGGATTGCCTTGACTCCCTCGGACCAGGACAGCCTTGCGGCGATGACAGCAAGCGGAGACCAAGCGGACGCAACCACAAAGATGGTTCCCACCAGCAGTGCTGACAGAGTCGGCGGAGGGCACCGCCGGCACCGCCAGTGCTGCCAGCGCCTGGGTCTCAGTCTCCTGGGCTCCTGCACAGGTTTCCTACCCAGGAGAGCCCGAGCGAGGCTTCATCCGCTGTTCTGAGTCCATCACGGCTGAGCAGGGCAGAGCAACGGGAGGCCGTGGAAGTGGCAAGGCAGAGCTGGCCGCAGAGCGGAGGCAGAGCCGGCGGTCACAGGTGCGCACGCACGGGCACGGCGGTCCCTGCCCCGCCCTTCTGCGGTGCACCCAGGAAAGTGGACTCCGATACTAAATTCGCTTTGTACAATTTCTTTTTGAACTCTGTGGCCCAAACTGGCCTTGAAGTCAAGCTAACCCTCCTGCCTCAGCCTCTTGAGTGCTGGGATATTAGGTATGCACCACCATTGTCGGTTTTAAAAAAGAAAAGCTCTCTTGTTTGCAGCTGGACCGTGGCTAGGATGCTTCTCTTGCTGCAGCCAAGAGTGAGGTACAGGACAGGAGAACGATGATGGGTCTGGCTGTTTCTCTGCCGGGGGGACCCTGAGCTGAGCACCACTGGGGTCCACCGTGGGAAGAGGACGGGCAAGGTGCCATGCTGTGCCAAGCCCCACCTGCCGCAGGGTCACGTGAGCTCACCCCCGGGCTGCACACTGCTCCCACACGCAGGGCAGCCACAGCTCCCGGTGCTGCCCGCTGTGAGCCTCCAGCTCCCCGACCCTCCCTGATCTGCAGTCCCCCTTCTCCTGACTTGGGACTTGAGCAGCAACAAGAGGGGCCTCCCACAACCCGCCCTCGCAGTGCCCAGGGAGGCCTGGCAGCGCTCACACTCTGCTGGGGACCTGGCACTGCCCCAAGTGAGCACAGCAAGTGCCATTTCTGACATGCCGGAAGGGCTGGTGCTGGTCTGAAGCTGTCAGGGCCTCGGGGAAAGATCCCACTGCTTACTCAGCAGGCTGCATGAGAGAAGCAAGGAGGGAGGGGCGGGTCAGACCAGGCCCGGCTCCGTCCTCACCAAGTGGCAGCGCGGGAAGGACACTGGAGGTCCCTCCACAGCACCACACACCGAGGGAGGGCCGTGGGAGGGCGCTGCTCAGGTCCCCACCGCCTGGGGCCCCCCTGTGGAGGACGGGGACCGGGCTTCCTGCCAGATGGCTGAGCAGCTCTGAGGTGGCTGCTGCCTGAGACTCCCTCCCAGGCCCCTTTCTGCCTCCTCCCTGGGGTCAGGCCTGTGTGGAGGCTGGAAGGTTCCCCATCTCCCCGCCGGCTCTTCCTTTACCCTTCCTGGGTGGCTCCCCCACTAATCCCTGTCCCAGTGGGCCCCTCCTGAGTGGCATCGGAGTGGCTCTGAGAAACAGATAGAAAGGTGGCCTCCAGGCACTGCTTACCCTCTGCGGGCAAGAGGCTGTTTTCTGGCAAGGTATGGGCTCGCTAGCGGCTGTAAAGGGTGCTGTGCTGAGGGCTGGCAGCGAACTGGCCCTGGACAGTAGGGAAAGGTCGGAGTGAGAGCTGGGGCCTCATGCCTGCCCTCCCCAGGGAGGCTGGGCATGCCCTGTGCTGCCACCTTCATGGCCCCTGCCCTCAGCTGCACAGGGGGAGGAAGTTCGCACCGGACTCGAGAACTACGCTGAGCACTTGAGGGCATTCTCAGGGGCCAGGAGATAGGACTCACTGACTTGAGGGGCCCTTCTTGGGACACAGGACCTAACTCCTTGGCAAAGACGAGGGCGGAGGCAAACTTGCTTCCGGGGTGTCCTGGGAAGGCTGGAGAAGACAGGCTAAGGCCAGGTGAGGCTGAGCTGCAGCTGCTATCGCAGCTGGCAGAGGAAGGTACAGCTGGCCAAGGGGGAGCCACGCTGGAATGAATGTCCTGCCTGTGGGGAAGGGCGGCTATGGGAACCCTTCATCACAGCCCCAGGTAGCTGGGGTCTTAAGGGAAGCAGCAGCGCTGCCCCTCTAGGTGTAGAAGAGTGGCACGGAGCCAAGCCATTACCAGCTAGGGAATGTACACTCGAGGTCAGAGAGGCAGGGGTGACACGCCAAGGGCCCTGAGCAGCTAGGGCAGCCACCAGGGTCCTCGGCACCAGCAGATGAGGGGCACTGGGGGATACGGACTCAGCTCAGAGGCGGTGGCTGGGAGGAGGGGTGCTCCCTGCCCCCCACGGTGGTGAGCAGGCATCCGGCTGTGTGGGCCTCCCGGGGGCGGGACGGGCAGGCGCTGGACACCTCTGCCAGGAAGGCTCAGGTACCGAGACTGCGCAGGCGCTGGGCACCTCTGCCAGGAAGGCTCAGGTACCGAGACTGCGCAGGCGCTGGGCACCTCTGCCAGGAAGGCTCAGGTACCGAGACTGCGCAGGCGCTGGGCACCTCTGCCAGGAAGGCTCAGGTACCGAGACTGCGCAGGCGCTGGGCACCTCTGCCA
>PVIR01020187.1:0-12492 GCA_004026965.1 Petromus typicus
AAAAAAAAAAAAAAAAAAACCTGCTCATTAAAATACAACTCTGGACAAGATTTCATTTGTGGAATGTGGTGATCATGATCGGGTCCTAATTCTTAGTATCTGGCAGTATCCGGTCACATGACCAGAGTCAGGACTGGGAGAATCGGTAACACTGTACCCTGGGCCTTCCTCAGTTGCCACTGTGGCTCCTGCCTGGGACTAGAAAGATGGCTCTTTTCCTTAGAGATACTGGCTTGGAATCAGGACAAAGGCGTGAAGATACTGTCAACTTCAGGAAAGCTGAGTGCACAGTTTACTCCACAATTAGGCTTTTTAGAGCTTCAGTGAAGTGACCAAGTGGAAAGTTACTCTGTTACTCATAAAGATAACGCCTCTGAAGTTTTTCTTAGAGGTGACAGCACTTAAGTCCTGCAGTTATGCATGTCTCCACACCATCCCCCGTTCTTGGCCCTCATGTGGACAGATGCGTTGCACTGCTGCATGGCACATTCCATCTCAACCAGCTGGCAGCATCCAATAGCTAACTTTTCCCTAGGAGAAAAATAAATGTCAGATCACTGTGACTCAGGTTTCTTTTATTAAATTGAAAAAACAATTATATTTTTATTGTATACAGTATGATGTTCTGATGATACTTCAGGATGCCTTAATTACACACTGCCTCACATACTTCTTTTTGTGATGAGAATATTTAAAATCTACTTAATTCTCAAAATACAGTTCCACTTTTGAGACAAGGTTTTGCTCTGTCAGCCAAGCTGGCCTCAAACTCACTATCACTATGCAATCGCTCCCTTGGACTTATTCTTCCTAACTGAGTTACTGTGTCCTTTGATCGACATCTCAATCCCTCCATTACTACCCCCTACCTCTAGTTATTACCATTCTAGTCTCTACTTATCTGTGAGTTTAAGGTTTCGGATCCCACAGTAAAGTGAAATCATGGTACTTGTGTCTCTGAGCATGGCTTACTTCACTTAACATAGTGCTCTCCAATTCACCCAGGTTGTTTCAGATCATTTCCCTTTTTACTTTGGTCTTTGTTGCCATTGTTTCGCGCTAAGCAGTATTCAAAAGGATATATACCATATTTTTTTTCTCCATTCCTGAGTTAACAGGCACTTAGGCTGGCTGAGTCCATATCTTTGCTATTGTGACTAAGCCTAGAATGAGCATGAGCAAGCAGATACCTTTTCAACATACTGACTCTATTTCTTTGATATATTAAAATTCTAAATATGTGGTAATACTGAAATTTTAAATACTTTTTGTTTTGTGGGTTTTTTTGTGCTTGTGTTTGTTTTGTAATGCCTTGTTTGTTTTGCAATGCCGGGAATCAAACTCACAACCTTGTGGTTGCAAAGACAGGCAGCAAACAGCTCCATTGGGCTATATCCTCAGCCCTTGAAATACATTTTTTGACATCTGAGAAAATATCAGTAATTTGCTTCTTAGCACAGATGTAACAACATGGAGAGAAGTAAGCACCTAGTTGTACAGATTCTTAGCCAGTATGGAAAAGACCTTTGCACAATTCTTAAACTTCAGAAATAAGAGTTCACATGGCAGACTGCTGCCAACAAGCAAAGGTGAGTTGCTTGTGCAAAATCCTTTGTGTGGCAATGGGAGGGCTGAATGGTATGGTTGTACTTTACTCTCCTAATAAAGGAGGGGCTTAGGGCTTAGTAAGATGTTATCAAAGGGGATGCAATACTATAAAAGAGATGGCTTCATCTTGTCATATTTTGTTTGAGAGTTAAGAATGGACTGAAGGACACATATGGAATCAGCATTTGAAAAGCGCTAAGGTGACTCAGAGTTGCCACTTAAAAATATATATATAAAAATTGTTGGAATAAGCTGCCCAGTAGTTAATAAATATTAATAACCCTAAGCACAGATGCAGAAGCAGAGAGTAATGCCCAGTATATTTCTGCCTACATCACAGTTCTTTTTACCTAAACCAACTGATTCTCAAAAGATAATGGACCTACATCTTATGGGACACCAATCTACTTTTTACTTCAATCTATAAATCTAGGAAACTGTACGTATGTATGTAAGTTTAGGAAGAGCACTCAGAGTCTAGCACAGCCCCTAGCACATTACAAGACTCAAAAATGGTAATCATTTTTACTGTCACACTCGGAGTCTTATCATTTCCTTGGCCTGTAAGTGGCTCCGAGCCATCTTGATGGTGTCAGAGAACCACTAGCCACTTCTTCCCTTTCCCTCCCATGTGATGGACCCTTCATGTAGCACAAAGGAAGAAGTCAGAACTCAGGACAGAATTAAAGGAAGGAAGCCGAATAAATACCACATTTTGAGCAACCTCATTTCCTGAGGATATGTGGTTTCTCTGAGGCTGACTAAAATCTGATTTTTAGCTTTGAGTCACCCTAGTCTTATTCCAATATTTAAAACTTGTGTTATATTGCTGCCAGTTCTTTACAACTACTAAAAAAAATGATTTTTGGAACACATTCAAGTGGTTCGAATTGGCAGAGATAAAAATGTTTTCTCATAGATTTAAAAATTCAACAAAAAAGGGCAGCCCCTATTCCTGTCCTAGTTATTCATTCTGCATATGAAAAAAATTCCTTCAGTAACTCTACTTTTGAGTCTATTTTCTGTGTCTTTCGCTTTCTCCCCCTCCCCAATGCCTTGCATTAAGAGGTAAACTCCATTTCCTCTTTTCATCCCCATGGTATTTGGTTTCTTTATTCATGAGTCAGTATGCTGACTGTGGATTATCATGCATAGATCTGCTTCCTGTAGCAATTTATCACTGCTGACTGAGAAAAGTAAGACTGGTTATTAGTGAAGATAGGAGTTCTTGATTTCTTTTTTCCCCACGGGTTACATCAAAGATGACAGAATATTAGGTGTGGAGGCGCCTTAACAAACTGTTCCTACTCTACATTATCTCCAGTCAGCCAGCGCAACGTGGCTTCCATCTGTTGCTGATGGGACTCTCACACCTGGGAGGAACATGGATATCTAAGGGCAAGGAAGTTCTTGCTTTATCTTGGGAACCATCTGAGTGAAAATCATCTGAGTCTGTCTAAATTAAAACAAAACAAAAACATCTTTTTCTCTGATACTATAAATACATATCCCTTATTATATACCTGTTTGTATGTTTCAAAAACTATCCCACTTTCTCACCCTGTCCAAATGGAGCTCAAAATAACTGATTCTGGTTCTGTAATTGTATGCTGTTTCATGAGATTTCCGTGTTATCAACAGCCACTGTCATCTAAATCTTTCTGTCACAGACATTAAACCTACTTTGACCAAGTCCATCATGGTAGAAGTGAATTAATCTAATTGCAATATCTGATGCAGTTTTTCCAAAATTTTCCCAAAGTACAAGATAAAAGTCTATAATGAACATTTGCTTTACAAATCTCTGAGCTTCTCTACACATTTAACGTGCATCTCACATGAAACGAGGGATAGATGTAGTGCTGATATAAAAGCAATATATACTGGTTAATATCACATTCAATCAATCATAAAAGACTGAAAGTTCACCCCTAAGATAAAGAACACTTAACCCCTCCCCTAAGAACCAAACTAAAACTAAACCAAGCAAAAAAAAAAACAAAAACAAAAACAAAAACCAACCAACTTTCAACCATTCAAAAGCAAGCTGAAGTAAAAATAATTCTACACATCTGACTGGAATCAGTAGGAGGTTATGGCCTCTATGTTATGTACAGTGAGCTTTTTATGCTTTCAAAAACTTGGCTATCGTTGGCATATTTTTGGCACAAATCTCAAACCTTTTACTGTGCTTTATCAGTAAAGATCTACAAATAAGAATAAAATTTATTCACTGATGGTCTGAGTATTATGACTAGAGATCACTGTCTTCCCCAATTACGGTAAACCTATACAGCCCACTGACTCTAGATTTTACTTCAACAAAAATCTCATAGCTGTTTTGTAACAATTCAACTGTATGATTTTTAGCTCTAATGTCTTCAGTATTATCAAACACCATTTATCAATCTCGAGTTTTAACAATATAAGCATTTTGATAACGCGCAAGGCCTGCTTATGAAATTATGTTGCCACACTTAAGTTGTAAGCTTAATAAACGTAAGCAAATGCATTATTCATAAGTAATATAATGGCATATTACACAGCAAGTGAAATTTCCAAAATTTTTATAGCATTTATGTATTTTTTAGCCATTTAATTTATATGAAACTACCACTTTTATTAGTATCCTTTTTAAAAAAATGTTCCTAATGCTTTTTCTGTTTTACTCCTAACCCCAACTTTTCCCGTATCTCTGTGGCTTTTACTGTATGATTTTGTAAAATGCAGTGGTCAGGTTTAGGAATGCATATACCCTGTCACAAAAGAATTCACTGTAAACCAACTAGTACTAGCTGCATGGATGAATCTTGATGCTGAATTAAATGTACATGAAAATCAACAACTACGACAAAGAGCCACAAGAAGGAGGAGCTAGAGAGGAACAAGTTAGAGAGGAGTTAAACAAGTTTTTTGCTATTCATTAATTTTTTTTTTCCAAAAACTACACCTAGAATTGAAAGGCTGTCTCACTTATTGAGGCTGCTTTAATAAAACAGACTGAGTAGCTTATGAACAATAGCTATTTATTTCTCATAGTTCTAGAGCGGAGAAGTTCTAGATGAATCTGCTAATAAATCCAGGGTCTGTGGGGGTCTCCTCCTCACAGAAAGTACTGTCTACGAGTTCTCATGGCAGAGGGGCTCTGAGGTCTCCCGCATAAAAGCCCTCCACCCATTCTCCAAAGCCCCACTTTCTAATCCTACTATCACATTAGGAATTAGGTTTCAGTATATGAATTTAGGAAAGACACAAACATTCAGCCCAAAGCAGGGACTTCACACTATTACATATAAAAACCAGATTTATCATACTTTGGTTAAAAATGAAAGCTATATAAACTAAATTATTCTGAAAAAAGTATATAGTATGTTATTATTAAGTTCAAAAACAGGCAAGGTAAAATTATAAACCAAAGGGTGAAAGTTTTAGAGATGATGGGAGGTGGGATGTAGCTAGGAAAAGATAAAGTTTTATTCTGCAGGCTGAATGCAGGGACAAGAATAGTTTTTAAAACAGCTTCTTCAAAACATAGACTGGAGACCCCAGGAAATCTAAGACTCTTTTGGACAGTCCGTTACTTTGAAGAGGTCATGGCTACTTTCATAATAAGACTAAGATATCATTTGTCTTTTGATTTTTGTTCTCCAAAAGGTAACAGTTTTCTAGTAATATGACTGTGATTACTGTATCAGACTGAAGGTAAAAGGAGAATTCAGCTCTTATATTAAGACTGTAAGAGATTTGCAAAATTGAACAATAACACACAGTGTATTTCTTGTGAAAATATTTTCATAATAATTCTATCTTAACATGTAGCACTGTTATACTTAAATGAACCAAACATTTCAAAGTTCCCAATTCTAAGTTTTAATACAGTAAATATAGGTGTCTATGATATACATAAAGAAAAGCTCTTTGGGGCCTGAAACAATTTTTAACTATAATGGAACCAGGCATGGTGGCACATACCTGTTACACCATTATTCTGGGAGGCTGAGGCAGAAGGATCATAAGTTCAAATTTAGCTTAGGCAATTCAGTGAGACCCTGTCTCCAAAACAAATGGTGGTGAAGGAGTAAGGAGTAGGGATATATGGCTCAGTGTGAAGGCCCTTATTCAACTTCCACTTCAAAAACGAAACAGAACCAAACAAACAAATATACATATAAAGCTATAACTCTCTCTATATATATGTATACAATACATTATATTTATACGATAAATTATACTATATACAAAATATATTACATATATTATATTATATATATTTATATACTATATATTATAATATATATTCTATATATTACATATACAATTTTTTTTTCAAGTCTCAGGGTCAAAAGTTTGAAAACCCTTTTGAACTTTATAGCTGATACACACCCACAGTCTTTTTGTATATATTAAATATTTCCTACTAATAAAATAACACAATGTAGTAAAAAGACAAAAAGAGCTCTTTATGACCACCAAGTGTTGCTGAATACAGTAAAGCTCATTACAGGGACGTATCTGCATGTAGCTGTAACTCACCGATACTCAGTCTGAGAAACACAATCATAGAGTTCCTGGGCAGTAAATGTAACGTGTTTATTTGCCTGCAAAGGAGAAATATAATTATTAAGACATATTAAATCAAGTGAGTAATAAAAGTATGATGTATGTTAGAACAGCCCCTATTCTGAAGGAGCAGATGTTCTAAGCATTACCATAAAAAGGACTAACACATTCACTGACCATGATGCTAACAGTGAGCTAAGTATAAAAATATTAGTCCTACTACAGAGTAGAAGTGAGATAGCCCTGGATTTAGCAGAAATCTGAATGAACCAGATAATTACTTCAGAGATTAACAAATGGACAGAAAAAAAGCATAATGAGATTATGCTGGAGAGGTTTATCTACTTTAGGGGAAAGGGCAGCTAGCAGACATTTTTTTAAAAACTTTATTTTTCTAATTAAAAATTATTTAATGTTTAAATTAATAAATATAATTGATATAATAAAATCATAAATATAAAAGTCCTTCAGAAAAAAATTAGTTGCAAACACACTAAAAATATAGTGAAGAAATCATTTCTTCAAGCTTACTACTGATGGAGGCTATATTTTATTTATGTCCAAGGAACCTAGAAATTAATAGAGAGGAAGTCTTTTAAATCAGAACAATAACATAGCAGTACCTAAATTTTCAGAAATTTGGAGCTAGTGGAGGGAAACTCAATTATTTTCTAGTTGATTTATTTTTTTAAATGGTTAAAATATTACTAGATGGTAATATTATTTTGATGAGGAAAATACTAAAAATTCAAGTTTTCTATTGAACTCAGAGTACTGCTTAACTGCAAAAATTCCAATACCTTCTTCTATGTTTTCATATGAAGTATGTCCTATATGTGAAGAAAACATTCATTTACTGGAAGTTAAAGTGTCTACAGTTTTTAAGTATAGTTTTTAAGGGACAAGGTGGCTCAAAGGTAGAGTATATGTCTAGCATTCATGAGAAACTGAGTTCCATCCACCACAAAAAAAGGTGTATACATATACATATGTATGTGTGTACAAATATATATATGTGTGCTCATATATACACAGAACATTTTAAAATGAATATAATTTTAATATTTTGCTAAAATCTGAATTATTTAGTAATATAAATTATATGTAATATTATTTATTAAATTTATTCAAAATTATTTAATGTTTAATTTAATAAATATAATTGATATAATAAAATCATAAATATAAAAATCCTTCATCAGATTAAAAACTAGTTGCACACACCAAAGATATAGTGAAGGAATCATTTCTTGAAGCTTACTACTGATGTAGGCTATATTTTATTTATGTCCAAGGAACCTAGAAATTAGCAGAGAAATTAGAAAAATAGAGAAATTAATAGAAAAATAGAGAATTAGAAAATAAGAGAAACTGATCCAATCATTTATGAAATTGATATAAGGTATAATTTTATGTAGTTTAGTTTTATTCTAAAAATATATAAAATATACATTCAACATTTAAAGTACCAAGTCTAGTTCCTACTTCTTTATATGGTCTGCCATTGTCCCAAAGGGCTTTGATATTTTTATTATTGTTCTACATGCTAGCATCTATAATGTGCCCAAACTTAGGCTATCAAATGTCAACACATCACACGTTCCTGCTCAGAGGATAATTGAGAACAGTCTATTTTCTACTAACCCAAAAGTCAGCTGAATAACTGATTTTGAACCTGATTAGGAATACAAAATATTTCCTTAAGCTTTTAATAGATATTTCTTTTACAAATATTTAGTTTTACTTTTAGTTTTGAAAGCAACCATTCATATTCACTTAAAATATTCATTTACCTCTGAACACAGCAGGAGGGATATAGCTCCAGGTTATATAAGATGATTTACAAAGTAGATGGTTAATTTACTAATAAAGAACAACAGAAACAAAAATTCATGACATAAAAAAGAAAGGAAACATAGTTTATGTATATAGGGGGTGGGGGTGGTAGCGTGGTTAGGGCTATGGGAAAAAATGAGAACTAAGTTGTGTCATATACTGGTACAAATTCTCATTATTGAGTGCAATCATGATGTGTATATGTAATGTATCAATAAAGATTAAAAAAATTCATGACATATAGCCTAAAATATTTCGTTTCAACATATACATTAATTTATAGACTATTAAGATAGCTTTTCTTACTCGTACTAGGACCTTTTCAATTATACTGTTAAATATCATCTGTCTCCATGCATAAATGTACAATTTTAATTTTGAAGAAATAAAGGGCTGAGTTGTTTTTGACAGTAAACATTAGACTTGTGACTATAAAATAGATTATGGGGGGCTGGGGATTTAGCTCAGTGGTTCCAGCATCTGCCTTGCAAGCACAAGGTCTTGAGTTCGATCCCCAGTAACTACATAGCACAAGGCTAGGCGAGATGACTCATGCCCATCAGCAATCAATACCACACCCCATAATGCCAGGCATGGTGGCTCACAACTGTAATCCCAGCACTCAGGAGGCAGAGACAGGATTGCTGTCAGTTCAAGGCTCGGGGACAGCCTGAACTACAAAGCAACACCTTGTCTTTAAACAAAAAAACGGGACATCCTAACTTCAATTTCTTCATCAAATAAAATGACATAAAAACTTTCAATATTATTGAATAAAATAAATGCAAAAATTCTGTATAAATCATAAATGACTATACAAGTTAGCTATTCATTTTCTCTACTATCCAGTTTACTGTCTAAAACAAGATACAAAATCAGTACATGCTACTCTCAGGAATGGGGATTGGAGAGATGAAGGTTGACATTTTTTTGTAGCAGATTATTTTTTTTTAAAAATTCAAATCTTTATTGGTACATTATGAATACACATCATCATCACATTCAACACTTTGTTTTTATGTCATTTTATGTGATGAAGAAATTGAGATTAGGATGTGGACATCACACATGTAAAATAGCAAAAGTAATATTCAGTATAGATTTACTCTTTCCAGTATCACTTACCATTCTCTTTAATTCAGTTAGGAATACTTCAAGATTTTTCTGCCATAAAAATATTAAGTAACTTCTTAACAAGTAAACAAAATATTAATTTCTTTAACGTTTTCATGACTAAAGAGTGTCTTTTATAAGCAACACTTTAAGATTGGGTATACTAAAATTTATCACTTTTTCTTTGAGATCTGGTGTTTTAAAAAAAAAAAACTTTCCATGAAATGCATGCTTTGCAAAAATTGTGAAGATTTTCTTCGCTAGAAGTTTTCAAACAGAATAGATTATGTCTATAATCTATTTCGAAATAATTTAGGGTGGTATGAGGTATGGCCATTTCTGTATGCCAGTTATTCCAGGATTTTTTCTTAAAGTATTTGGAAAAATAAATTGAACATATCATGGGAAAAAAAAAGTGTTGTGGAACTGGTGGTGTTACCTTTTTCAGTTGTAGTACTAACAATGAAAGCCAAATATTAGAAATGGCTAAATTATTTATAATTATTAAAAATTCAAGAATGAAAGGCAAAGTATAAAAATATTTGATCTTTTTAAAAGACTTAGTTTTATCACTTTTTTTTTTTTTTTTGGTGTTTTTTTTTTTTTTTTTTTTTTTTTAGGTTTTTGGAGACAGGGTCTTGCTTTTGTGGTTCAGGCTGGCCCTGAGCTCAGCCTCAAACTCACATCACAATCCTCCTGCCTCTGCCTCCCGAGTGCTGGGATTACAGGCGTGAGCCACCACGCCCGGCACTGTGGCATGTGGTACTGGTTGCTGCTGGGTGTGGGTCTCCACACCCAGTATTGTTATGTGGTTACCGGGGAATCAAACCCGGGCCCTTGCGCTTGCAAGACAGGCGCCGGAACCACTGAGCTAACTCCCCGGCCCCAGTTTTATCACTTTTTATGGAACAAATATCTCCAATAATTGGTAGAGAAAAAGAAATTATGCTAAGGTAAATGGTTTTTAAAATCTGAGAATCATATTCATATTTCTTATAAATACCTATTAAGTTAGGTATTTTCTTCCAGTATTCTTTGCAGTAAGAAATGCTAAACTCCAAAAGATCTATTTATCCTTAAAAATTTCCAGGATAGGGGCCAGGGATTTAGCTCAGTGGTTCCAGTGCCTGTCTTGCAAGGTGCCTGTCTTACAAGTGCAAGGACCCGGGTTTGATCCCCGGTAACCACATATAATACTGGGTGTGGAGACTCCCACCCAGCAGCAATCAGTACCAGTGCTGGGTGTGGTGGCTCGTGCCTGTTATCCCAGCACTCGGGAGGCAGAGGCAGGAGGATTGCTGTGATGTGAATTTGAGGCTGAGCTCAGGGCCAGCCTCAACTACAAAGCAAGACCCTGTCTCAAAAAAAAAAAAAAATCCAGGATATGTAATTTTAAAACTGTCCTATTATTTTCACAGATATTATTGTTATCGTTAGACTTACTGTCTCAAATTAAAATTCAGAAAGTGAAAGTGTCACTAAGTATGTATCATCTCAAAAGAGGAAATACTCTCAATAATCCCATAATATGACTACAAAGTATCAAGGTGATTTTTAAAAAGTATGTGAATTCTTTGCTTTAATAAAAACAGGTAATAATTATTGAAGTTATTCTATGCTTAGTTCTGTTTGGAACTGTTCACATATATTACTTAGTCTCCAAAGAATACCTATAATTCACCTATTGTTGTTATTTCTTTTTCAGAAATGGAAAAACCAAGACGAGAAGTCTATAGTCTTCCTGAAATACATAGTAAATGGAAGAACACTTGGATACAGGCAGTTCTTACTTTTATTCCTGGGTTCTGAATCACCAGATTCTTGATAGAACATAGGGCACAACAAAAGTTAAATGAATAAAAGGAGTACATTTAGTAAAAATGTGAGATGGAAGCCAGGCAGAGTGGCGCACACCTGCTGTACAGTAGTAGGTACTATAGAGACTGAGGGGAAAAAACCACCAGCCTGAGCTACATATTAAGTTCAAGGCCAGACAGAACTACAAAGTGAAACACTACCTCAAAAAAAAAAAAACAAAACAGTGATGCTGAACATGTGTCACACACCTTCACTTAGAGTGTTTTAAACACACAAACCGAGAGGATGAAAATACAGAAAATGAGCAAAAAGCTTTGAACCAACAGAAATAAAAAACGGACAAGAGTATTTTCCTTAGGTCAGCAATGGCAGGGAAAACATGCAGGTTAATTTACAAAACACCGTGGCCTCATGCCAATGGGCCAAGGCCAATGCTCTTGCTATAGACAAAACTAAATTATAGCTTTCCTTTCCAGTAATCTGTGGTTCTCAACTAGAGGCGGCTCTTCCTCTCTGGGGGCTGTTTGGGGTACGTGAGTTGAGGGGGTGGTGGAGTATTTTTGGCTCTCACGAATGACTGATATAGCTAGCTACAGGCATTTAGTACCCGAGAAGCACGGATGTTAAACATCTTGCACTAACCTACAGAATGAAGAAATGACTTGTCCACAATGCCAACAGATGCCCAGGGAGGGACAGTTGCATGTGCGGGAAAAGTATGATATTTCAGAATTTTACTGTTTCTTTACTTAAAGAATACTGAATATGCCACTGCCAGAGAGCAGGGGAGATGAAGTCAAAGGACAGAAAGCTTCAGATGAGCAAGTCTAGAGAACTAAAGCACAACATGGAGACTATAATCAACAATATTACTGGATTTAAGATTTTGTCAAAAAGATTTTATGTACTTTCGCTACACCATAAAAAGGGTATAGTGTGAGATCATATGCTAATTTACTTGTTTCACTGTATGTATAAAAACTATGTTGTATATACTAAATATGTATAATTTGTTTTATAAAAAAGGGAAAAGCAACTATGACGCTGGCAAACTTCTATGGCATTCAAGAATTTAATATAAACACCAACTAAAAGGCATTCATTATATTTTAGAATTCCAATTATATTTATATTAAACTTATTTATGTTGGAAATATAACAAATACTGTAAAACATACCTCACACTTGATTAGGAAGTTATAGAGGGTCTCAATATCTTGATAATTACTGTTAGGGGCCAAAATCCTAAAAAAATAAAACAAATATAAGAGGGGAAATGAACAATCTACTAACCAAACAATGCCTTAAACTTTCTCCCCAAAATACAGCTATATTGTAATTACAGAAAACTTATTTGGTAAGTATATAAAAGATTAGCGATCCCTTTTTCTTTTTATCCATTAAAATTTAGAAAATCTTGCAAGTAAATACGGATCAGTTTATCAAAATATTTCGGCTTATTTAAACTGAGATATAAGTTCTCAAAAACAAATTGAAATGTGAAGTACATTTACCCTCTGTAACCTTTACACTGCAAATAAGGCTTAAAGACTTCCC
>PVIR01020187.1:12592-31043 GCA_004026965.1 Petromus typicus
AAAAAAAAAAAAAAAAAGACTTCCCAGAGAAACATTCAATCAGTCCAAACAACTGATGAAACTACCAAACACATAAAGAGAAATCCTAGTATAAGTCCAAAAAACTATAGAACTATTCAACTATTCAACTATTGTTGAACTATCAGCTTAACTGTGAAAAATGAGTAGTAGATTACATCCATGGATAAAGATAACAATGATTAATTTCTTTAAAAAATGGTACAGAAAGGCCTACGTAGGAGATGCCTGTTATCCTAGTGCTTCACGAGACTGAGGTAGGAGTATCATAGATTCAAGACCCGTCTTGTTGGAAACATAGGTCATTTAACAAGATACTGTATCAAAAGAAAAAATACCAAACAGCTTAGGGGTGCAGCTCAGGGCAAAGGCCCTGGTTTTAATCCCCAGTACTAGTTAACTAACTAACTAAATAAATAAAGACATGTTTCTTTTCAGCAGTACAGTGTTCTCTTTTTTATACTAAATATATTTCATCTTTCCATCATGAAGCTTGGGGGAACCAATCCTATCATTTGGTACAGTGGTTCTCAGTACTGCCCATTTCAGTTTGGTTGTATTACCTTGGACGAGTAACTGAAATTTATGTGACTTCTTTATCTATCCATTAAATAAGGATAACAACAGCCCTACTTCAGAGGGCTAGTATGAGAATTAAGTGAGTTACTATAAGAAAAGTCTAGTATTTAGCAAATAGAATATACTTCCATTGTACCAGTAACAATGACTATTATCAGTATCATCTAAACAGTTTCAAGATACAAATTAAATGAATGATGATATAAATAACAAGAAAACATACTACCTCAGTTAATTTTTACATTCCAAGTGACTTTAAATAATTTTTCAGAATGATATCAAATTTTTAAACAGCAACATTCTCTTAGAAGGGGCATCTATAAAATATCTTTAAGAATATAAAAATATATGAATGAGGATGTATTTCTTCCAACAAGTAATTTTAAAGTAATCGTTCCCAACCAAAAAAGAAGAAAAAAGACCAAAGAGAATACACTGGGGAATGGAAGGCCCATAAATAATTTCTTTATAAAACAAACAGTACTTTATTATCATCTGCAGCCACCCTCCTGTGTGACAGCATACCACAACTTCTAACTCCTAACTACAGTAATTGATTAACTTTTCTAATTCTAATAATTCACTAATTTTTCTCCATTCTCCTGTTTTGATTCTGACCAACTACTCTTCCCAGATTCGGGAATAATCACTATTCTATTTTCAACTTTTATGAGATAACATATTTCAAAACATTGGAAAAAATAATTTTTAATGTTTCCACCAAAAATAAAGGTATGCATGTATGTATGTATGTATGTATGTAGGAATGTTTGAGAAGAGGCTGTTTATCTTGATCTAAATGTTACATAATGTATATATGCATCAAAACATCACATGGCACCCCATGAATATGTATGATTTTAATGTCTCTACATTAGTCACTTAAATTTTAAAATTAAAAAGCTATCTAAACAAGTTAAACTGATCTTTCAAAAAGAAAATAGAAACAAGCTAGTATAAAACAACCAGCAATACTGAATAATTTATACTTATCCTTTAAGTTTTAAAAATAACCCAAACTGTCCATAAGGAAATCAAATGGAATAAGATATTTTCTATTAAGAGCTTTCTAAACTACAAGCCAACATCATAAAAAGAATATACTTTCTTACACAATAAAAAGTACTGTTCTGAAATACTTTGTATAAAAAGTAATTCTATTAGTCATTTGTCTATAATAGTAAGTTACATCCAAAGAAACAAAATAAGTTATCATTCTGGTTTCCCAATAAGCAAAAACTGAAATATTTTAATTTTTACCTTGGTTTTATTCAATATTTTATAATTTGTATATCAGAAAATTTTGACAATTCAGTGATTTTTTAAAATAAATCTACAGATATGGATAATGATCATCACAATGTAATTTTAGAACATTTTCTTCATCCAAAAAAGAACCTTCTTGCCTACTTGCAGTCTTTTTCTAATCTCACCTCCAACCTCAATTTCAGGCAACAACTAATTGTTTCTACATGATCACCTTCTCTGGGCTGCACTGGTTTATTCATTTGTAAATACTTTCTCTCTTACCCTCACAAAAGCATGGTTGTGGCTGTAAAAAACAGTGCACTATATGACAGTCCAGAGAGTCAGGCAAATCCTATTAGATAATGCCTCGCTCTCATAATGTATTTGATGAGTAAGTAAAAAGGAAAATAATACTAAAAATGTCCGGATCATAATAAGTGAACTTTTATTCTCACCAGTGTGTGACCCCTACTATGCTATGCGCTGTTCTTGGCCCTTGGATACAACAGTTAACAGAGGAGATTCCAGAGCAGACATCATTGTTCCAAACAGAATATGAAAGAAAAAAATCTTAAACACAGGGAGATAATGAAGGAAGAAAAATATCTCATTCTTGTCCATAGAACAGCTTCTTCTCATTTTCAATCACTATTTGTAAACAAAACAGGAAACACAGGAATTTTAAGTTTTTAATGAAGTCATGTTTCGAATGTAAATACTTGTTTCACAGAACATCACAGAACTGCACTGTAACACCAGAAAGTTTATTTTCATCATTAACAACTATACTACTTTTAAAATCTGAGTAAAACTATATTTGTTCTTTTTTAAAGCTAAAGCACACAAAATGTCATTTTGAATGACTGCTTTTAGGTAATCTAGGTCCAAAATGAACTAGGCAATTTTATTAAAATGTACTTAGAGACTGAATTTAGGCTGCATTATATCATATCAGCTCTAGGTTTAATAGAATGCAACTTGTCCTGATATAAAACATTGCAAATTTTCACTCACTAGAACTAGTTTATTGAGAACAGATAAAAAAACAAAATGGAGAAAATTATCTAGGGGCTTTCTGAGGTTGGCCTAGTATAAAAACAACTGCAAACTTTTATTCACTACATACAGCATGTTGAAAAATATATAAAAAAATAAAAAGAAGAAAAGTGGTTTATAGACTTTTGGGTCACAGTAATTCCCCCACACAAAAATTCTTGAGAAGTCAGCTTTCTCTAAAGTTGTCTCACTTTTTTTTCTTCTTCTGTGCGAAGACAAAAGACTCTTGGAATGAAAGCCCTAAAATTACCCTTCAATGGCTATTTAAAAAGTATTTAAAAAATTAACTCTTGGGGACAGGAAATACTTTTCAGAAAATAGCAACTTTTATTTATGAATATATCTATATTTGTGCTTTTAAGACAAATTCAAAATATAAGTATGGATCAAATTTACTCTATTTGCACAAATATATATTGTAGTTGAGAGCTACAAGGTGTAAAAGAAAATTATAAACATGGTTCCCTATCTTTAAGTTATTTATAATCTTGGAATTTCACTGTAGAGTGAGTTTAGAGGAACAAATGTCTAAAACAGGGTTAAATGTGTACCTCACAGATTATTAACATAATAAACCAAGATTTTGGTTCTTTCTTTAATAGCATCGATAATAATACATAGGCTTATTTATTACTTATTCAAAATCTGACCATGTGCTTTGTATGTATCATCCCTGGGACTTTTTAACTTTACCTGGGTCAAGTTACCTACTTTTCTGTACTCTGGCTCCTCAACTATGAAATGGGGATAAAGTAGTGTTTACCTCACAAAGGTACTGTTCTAGTTAAACAATGTCCCTAATATGTTTAGCACAATGCCTACAACGCAGTACATATTCAGTAAGTATGAGTTTTCAGACCTAGAACTGTCAAAGTTTTAAGTCACTTGCCCAAGATTATAAATGAGTTGTGGTAGCCAATCTGTTATTTAATTCT
Source organism: Petromus typicus (assembly GCA_004026965.1). Taxonomy (NCBI): domain Eukaryota; kingdom Metazoa; phylum Chordata; class Mammalia; order Rodentia; family Petromuridae; genus Petromus; species Petromus typicus. The sequence goes on from PVIR01020187.1 coordinate 16,429, forward strand.
GAAACTTGTGATTTTCCTGCTACTAATGATTTTATAAAATAAAATGAACTAAAGCTTTTTTAAAATTGATTTTATATGCAAGCAAAAAAAACACCTTTAATAAAACTTTGTCAGATGCTCTGGCAAATTATTTCATGTCCAAAATACTAAGTTTGTGTTCAAATATTAGTTTTTCTCAAAGCCACAAAGTTAAATGGTAACAGAACACTTATTACAAGTCCTGTTAGACGGACAATCAATTTTCTACTTATCCATGATCACTAGCACCAAGTAAACAATAAACATACTAATCTAGACTTAAAATTTCACTTGTATGTCATTCAATATTAGATAAACATCAATATATATATATCTTTTCTTGAGTTCAGGATTATGGTTACCCATGAACATATCAGCTTTATATTGTATTTTGTTGCTGGAAATTCTGTTGTAATTTTCAAGGAGTTTATGATGAGTGGCATTTAACTCTGACACAGAAAACTTGGTTTTGCTGACTAAAACAAGAAAATACCTAGTATATTCTAGAAAAGGATAATTTCACACTTCTGTGCTAACATTTAGGATAAAAACAGTCTTCATATCCTACTTTTAAATTATAAATGCTGAGCAGTGTGAACAGGAAGTTCAGATACATAAAATGAAAATCAGGTTATTGTAAAAATTAGTAAGGGGTATCTTATTTTTTGTAACATTAAAAAAAGCCCTATTCTGGCTTATGTTTAGATGTGCTCCCAAAGCCTGAAGTATGTCTACGGCCATACCACCCATGCACCCAATCTCTTCCAAAGACTTATGCAGTTACAGGTGGGGCTTTTTCAGAGGTGGTTCAATCTAGAGTGTGTGACAGTAAATTGTTTCACGGTGCAGTACTATCTATGCTCAAAAGCACTAAAATTGAGGGTGTGAATGCTGCCCACTCTAAATCTGGATAAGATAAAGAGGGCAGAAACACATGGTTAAGATCCCTGGTTGTTTTGCTACCCTTCTGCTCACCATGAACTTTCTCCTCTGGGATGCTGCCTTGCCTTAGAGCCAGCCAATAATTGAATGAGACTTCTACAAACTGCTACAAACTGTGAGCAGATGAATCTTCTCTCTTTTAACTTTAGAAGTCAAGTATTTTGTCTCAGCAGTGAGAAAAGCAACTAAGACAAAACCTTTTAAAAATATATCCCAGCTGCTACTAGACAATTCAGAGTGCCATGTGGATGTAACATATTTTGTAGGCCAATATAAATATTATATATATTATAAACATTAAAAAGTTTAGCATCCAGTAACATACCACAAAAAGCTTTTACAAATAACTGTCCACATATGTGTATTATAGTTCTGTAACATAAAAATTGTCTTATATTCTTTGAGCCTAAATCTCTATTTGATTTTATCTTGCCTCTATTTTAGATAAACAACTGATACAGAACTAGGCCTAGGCAGAGAAAGGTTGAACACTGTAAACGATGAGCAACTCAGAGCACCTTGTCCCCCCAGAGACCCCTGCTAACCAGACCTGAGTAGGTACTTCTCTATTGTTTCTCCAAACTCCAGAAAGATCGAGAAATGTAAAGTCCTGCTCATTGCTCACATCCCACGGAGGTAAAAGGGGTCCTGTGCTGAGCCTGGGGACTGAGCCACACTGGAGAGTGAGCTTCTATGGCTCACAGATCAGAAAGACCCTGGAGAGAGAGCACAGAAGTGCTGGCAGAACTTCCTGGGCAGTGAGGGCAAAGAGAGTAGGAGGTCACTGCAGGTTAATGGTGAACCAAGTACTGGGCAAACTACAACATTCCTTCTTTCCAAATTAACTGAGGTGGTCAGATTTGGGGACAGAGACAAAGTCTGCAGTTGGTCACACCCTAAGCATAGCTTGCAGCCAGGAGGCAGGTCCACAGAGATTAACAGTCCTCACCACTGCCGGACAGGAAGCTAAGCCGTGCACCCTGGCTGTGGTCAGACTGTGAGTTTAGCTGTTGGTAGTCAGACTGCAACTAGAGTGAAGGAAATGGCTGGGCACTTCAGGTCTAGGCAGTAGTGGGTGCACAGGGTTTCTGTTGCTCTGCCTACTTGTGTGTTATGGGTATCTATTTTTCTTTTCTTTGGTTCTTATTTCTTTAACCTTTTTCTTTTTTTCAGTTTTTTGAGACAAAGTCTCTCTTACTTTGTAGTTCAGGCTGGTCCTGAACTCATCCTCGAATTCAGCAATCCTTCTGCCTCTGCCTCCCAAGTGCTGGGATTACAGGCGTGAGCCACCATGCCCAGCACTGTGGTATGTGTTTCCTGGGAATCAAACCTGGGGCCTTGCACTTGCAAGGCAGGCGCTGGAACCACTGAGCTAAATCCTTGGCCCTCTACGTCAGTTTTTCTACACATTTCACGTAACAGACATATAGCAAGTAGGTGCCTGTGAGTCTACAAAAGAGAGTCAGAACTGACCGGATTTTAACTTGAACAGTACCATTGCTAGCCACATTGGTTATTCTTAACAGAACTGCACTGAGAGGATCCAGACAAAACTAACCACAAATACATTAACAGGTTCCAACAGCCTCACAGCTATCCTCAATCTCCAATTACACGTCCGTCCCCCTCCCCCTGCATCCCTCCTCCAACCTCTATAAATATTCTATAAATCTGTTCAACACTAGCGCTTTACTCCAGTTCCAAAACTACCTCTAACAGAGTCTGACATCCTATTTCTTGTCATTCTTTTAGCTCCCTCTCTTCTTACTGACTTAACTCCTTCCTTTTCCGTTACATTTTTACTCCTTCGTTCCTCTACATCAGATTGTTATCAGCTGTACTGTCTGTGAGGGGCAGGAGTAACAGGGCGAAACTGTCAAAACAATTTTATTGTTCACAACTGATGTATTGCTCCCTCTGTGGATGTGAATACAACCAGCAGGAATTCTTTGTTTACAATAATGTCTGGGTCTATCCCAATTAAACTGAATATATTGGCTTAAGTGGTAGACAACACCTCTTGACAAATACAACCAAGGTCACATCACCAAAAAAACAGAACTTAACTAAAGAGATGATCTTCCCACCAACAGAATCTTCACTCTATTTAAACTCAAACCACTGCACACATAATGGAATATGAAAACACAAGACAACAAGATGCATCCAAGAATCTCAACTCCCCCAAGCAGATCCAAAGGGCACTAAAGAAGAAATCAAATGCTAAAAAGCTCAACTATACAGAAAAAAATCAAAGAGCTCTAAGATAATATAACCAAACCAATACTGAACTTAACAAACTGACCAATGTGGTTAAAGACTCAAATAAAAATTTAGAAGAGCTAATCAAAAACATTCAAAATATATCAAATATAGTTCCTGAAAAGATGCCAAACAGAAATCCTAGATATAAGAGAATTCTATTGAATATATCAATAGCAGAAGTGAATAACGTGAACAGAGACTGCTGTTTTACAGATTTAGTGTAATTTCCATTAGAATACCAAAAGCATTCCTCACAGAACTAGGGAAACAATCCTAAAATTCAGAGCCAGAAGAGACCCAAAATAGCAAATGCAACAAATAGTAGGCAACAAAATAACAAACCAGGAACCATCACACTCCTGGATTTCAAGCTATACTACAAAGCTACAGTGCTAAAAACAGCATAGTGTTGGCACGAGACACTTGATCTTTGACAGAGAAGCTAGAGATACACTTGACAAAAAATAAGGCTCTTTAATAAATGGTGGTAGGAAAATTTGTTACACATATTTAAAAAATGGAATGCAGGTCCATTTTTATCACTATGTGTTAAAGTCAAAATGGATTAAAGTTGTAAACACAAATATTGAAACAAATACAAATGAGAAGGGAGTACATGTTTGCTAATTCCTTTTATGTGTGTAATCCTTGTATGTCTGCTAATAGAGAGCAAGAAAGGAAAAGGGAAAAAAATAATTTAGATATGGTAATTACATGTACTTACTTCCTAAGGTGAGTATGTCCTACAAACCTATACTACTGACAACTAAATTAATATTTTTAAAAAGATATGAATATAATTCAATAAAATTCCTCTTCTAAAACCAAACAGAAGTTTCATTTTCCAAAATCATATTGTATGATCAGGCCTATGCAGCATATGATTGTATCTAAATGTACCAGTGATACTCACTTATTGCTACATTTAAGTACAACTAAAAAAAATTACAGGGAAAACAGTTATTTAGGCTTACAGACATCCTTGCATATACAAATTTCTGTTCAACATGTGCCACACTATTTATGAATAACAGTATCTCCTTCACCTTCTTCCCCATACTGCATACAATGGGGAATTGTATGTATTGTCAACTGTAACATCTTTAACTAAGAAAACATTACTTTACATTGCACAAAATGCTACAATTTTCAGAAAGACAAAACAAATATAAAAGCCTAAGCAGTTTATAATCTAAAAGTTTAGGAATCCACAATATCTCACCCCTTTTCAAACTATAAAATTAGGTATTCTACTCCCAATTGTACAATAGGACCACAGTCATGTGAAGAGTTTTACTAAAACTGAAATCCATATTTTATTTTAAATATTTCAAATTTAATGAAGAGAAGACTAACACTTATAATAAAGTTAAAAATATTTTTACATTGATCAACTTATATATGTCTCTAAAGAAGACTCAGAATTCTCACTTAATAATGAGCAGAGCTGTGGCTACATAGGATAGGTAATATGCCTAAAGTCAGCTAGAGTGGGATAAATTCTCATGCTCTTAGTTTACCAAGTGCATTTTAATTTACCTCTTTAAATGAAAGACCTGGCTACACTTTATGTTGTTCCTGAGTCCCACTGTAACACCATACATGATCCTCTCTTTTTAGGATACAGGGAATTAGCAGACATGTACACACTGAGCATATATCTTAAAACCAAATGAAATGATGCCGTTTTAATATGCATTGAAAACTAGTAATCAATTTTCAGCCAGAGAGAGAGAGAGAGAGCCAAATGCACAAATTTAGAAAGGAGTGCACTGGGGCCAGGGATTTAGCTCAGTGGTACCATACATGCCCTGCAAATGCAAGGTCATGAGTTTGATCTCCTGTACCAGGGAAAAAAAAAAAAAAGGGCACATTTTTCACATTTAAAAATTCACTCACAATCAAAAGAAAAAAAAAATCACTACATTTTATCAAACTATGCTTAAAATAGTATTCTATTTCTACAAATATTTTAAGTACCATGTGATCTTCAGAGTTAAAAAATAAGGGCCAGGATGGGGCCAGGGATTTAGCTCAGTGGTTCGGTGTCTGCCTGACAAGAGCAAGGTTGCGAGTTTGATCCCCAGAAACCATATACCATATGGTATGGTGACTCATACCTGTAATCCCAATACTTGGGAGGCAGAGATCGCAGGATTGCTCTGAGTTCAAGGCCTGCCTTAGCTACATATGAATTCAGGACCACTCTGAACTACAAAGTGAGCCCCTGTCTTAATAAAATAAGCAAACAAAAAAAAACTTTAAAAATAACAATTGTAGTATTTTGATCAAAGAATGTTGGCATGAGCAAATTTTATTAACAGTGCCCTCTAGTGGGTAATATAGAGAAAAATAGGTTAACATAACTTGTATTTTAAATTCAGGGGAGGCTGCCAAGTAAGATGAAAGGTGGCATTACATACCATCACCTTCTCCTTCATCCTCTAAAAAAATTTTATCGTTATGTTTTAGATATACATAATGATAACATTCATGATAGGGGGTTTGTACCTGTACATGATATATCCTTTTTCCCCCCTCTCCCCTCCCCTCCCTTCATCCCCTCTTCTCGTTTATAAAAGCTTTGTCTCCATTTTTTCTTTCTATTCTCTATAATGTAACATTTTAGATGGTTCAATTCTTTAAATGTGGTCCCTGCACAATAATCCTCCAGGAAACTTATTAGAAACTCATTTCCCTGCTGTACAAAATGGCTGTCAATATCTTTATTTCAGTAAGCCTAGAATTTTGGATTTTAATAACTTCTTATACAAACAAGCTGAAAAACTACTGATTTTGTAAGGGAAAGGAGTCTGTAGGAAGATAAAGAATAAAATCAGAGCCTCATCAGTTTTCTAGCCAACTCTGACTAGGAGTTAAAATTTAACAAGAGCAATTTTCCCAGGAACAATTTCCAGGTTGGGAAAAAGAAAGAAAAACTGGATTTTAAAAAGACACCAACTGGCCTTGGGACCTACACCGAAGGACCAGAGAAAAAGCCGACTGGCACAGCAGAGACAGCCAAATACACAAAGCCACAATAAGCCTCCCCACCTCCAACAGAGTGCAGGAGAGACAGGAGGAGGGGACTGACTAACACCGTGAAAGGCTCTTATGTACTACACAGCCACACCTACACACTAATGTGTACCTCATATGCGTATATATTTTTCAACCTAGGGGCAGAATATTACTACAGTAGATGCCCATACATCCCCTTACTAACTTTAAGCTAACTATGAATAAGGCACCATCGTGCCAACCAGCTGCCTACTCTGGAGATAAGGCTGTGTCAAGGACAAACAGAAAGAGGCCAACAAAGACTACCAGGAGAAAAGATGTAGCCAAAGGTGGCCAGGAGCCAACCGAGTCGTGACAAGTTCTGGGTGAGGGAAGGGTCTCTGATCCCTACAAGTCTGGGAACAAAGGGCCCAAGGAGCCTCTACCGTCCAGAGCTTCTTACCCTGGTCCTTGTTGGGGTAGGTGTCTGTCTCCTCCTTTCCCCCCTGTCCAATAGTCTCTTCCTTTTTAAACGTTTTTTTTTTTTTTTAATTCACTACTGGTACCGAGTTTACCATCCAGGCGGGCTGCTCAGTATCATTCCCCAGACATGACAGTTTGACTATTAACATCAACACCTTATCAAAGCACTGTAACAGGGGAAGGTTATTACTGTGCTTGTTTTATGATGAAAAGTGAGGCTCAAAACAATTTTAATAATTTACCCCAGGTCACATGCTAAAAGGTAACAAAGCCACCAACATTTTCTTATTCCTGGGGTTATGGATCCTTACAAGGAAAAGGTAAGAAAATTGTATTAGCATTAAAATTCATGTAATTCTTTGTTTCAATTATAGCTTACCTTTGTAGTACAGGCTGTATCTTTCCAACCCTAGCTCCATAATCACCACTTGGGAATTGGTAGAAATGCCTATGCTCTGACTGCAAACCACCTAGGCCAGCAAGGTGCAGCCTTTACTATACACAGAATTACCCAGCGGCACCTGGTGCTGGGTGCCCTGTGCAGAGTTTCTGATTAACGATGCATGGGTGGGCCTGAGAGTCTGTCCAATTAACAAACTGCAGAACACCACACTTTGAGAACCTCTAGGTAAGTACAGTAGATAGTGTTTCTCAACCTTGCCAACATATTAAAATATTTTGAAGAACTTTTTTAAATCTTGGGCCAGGTTTGGTAATTCACACCTATATTCTCAATACTTGAGAGGCTGAGGCACGAGAATTGCTGCAAGATTAAGGCCAGTCCAGATCACACAATGAGTCCAAGGCCAGCCTGAACTACACAGTAAGACTTTGTCTCAGAAAAACCACTCAGTCAATCAATCAATTTCTTGGTAGCCAGGCACACCTCAGACCAATCATACCAGACCCTCTACATGGAGGAACCAGGCACCAGTGTCTTAAAACTCCTAAAATTAAAAAGGCCTTCCCACAATGTAAGCTTTTAAAGTACTAATATACCCAATATATATTTTTTTTCCAAAAGTAGTATATTTTCAAACCTTTTAGACCAGAAACATTTCTGTTATGACTCATAATTTATAGCCTTCTATAGGAATGTACTAGCCTATTGGATAAACAGAAACTACTTTGTACGGCCTATGAGACATCTTTTGTCAATCCCTCCTTCCTCCACTGCATATATCCCTGTTAAAATACTAATAGCTCAACTGCAATTACAGCAGTTCCTCTTAATGGGGTTTCACTCTCCACAATTTTCAGTTATCCAAGATAACTACAGTTTGAAAATATAACCAGTAAAATAAGATATTTTCAAAGAGACTGCATTCACATAGCCTGACAAACAGTATACTGTTATAGTTATATTTTATTACTTATTATCATTGTTAATCATTCACCATGCCTAATTTATAAAGTAAACTTTACATACATAAGTATGTGTATGGAGAAAAAAGCATAGAGTCCGTTAGGTTCAGTACTATTTGTGGTTTCAGGTACCCACTGGAGGTCTTGAAATGAATGCCTAGCAGAAGAGGGAGGCTACCTCATCCATCTTAACATGACTGCATTATTTCTATAAGCTGCTTAGAGTCAAACTTCATGATCCACAGAAATTTGTTGAATGATTAAAGACATATTTATGTTCTCATTTTTTTAAGAAAAGGTATCATCATGCATGACTTTTAATGAGCAAAAGTTCTGATTTAACTAAACTGACTTAACCATTTCATAACATAATCATCAGCAAGCACTCATTTAATAGTAAGTTATAAAGTGACTTCGTACTTTATACGAAGGTAACATGTTGGAATCTGCCATGTTTTAGTTCATTAATAATTTAAAGACAAAAGGCTTGGATTATTTTTCATTCCAAACATCAGTTAGGCCAAATGTGAACCAAAGAAATAAAAGTGCTTTTTATGTTAAAAATGAAATTAAGTTTCTAAAAACCATTAAAAGGAAAAAAAAAGTCTATTTGGAAATTCCAAGCTTCTCAAATATGGACGTAACAGTCCAGTTTTTTTTTTTTTTTTTAAGTTTATAAATGAGTACTTTTCTGTTAGCAAGTTGCACATATAAGTCAGGTAAAGCAATTCTAGTACATATCAATGCAGCTGCAAAATTTAGAATTATCCTCTTTTAGAATCATGAAAAAAAGCATTTGCTCTAAGGCTAAAAAGATGCCACAGCCCATTCTATAGCTTCCTGGCATTATATATAAATAAACACAAACATTTAAACATGTGTAACTCTCAAAGCATCATAAAACCATGTTGCTTCTCGCTTGTCATTTCAGTCTGTAGTACTATAAAACTGTATTGCAGAAATTCAATCATGTTAAAAAGTTCTATTTGCTTTAAAAGAACAATGATCACTACTTTAACATTTATTTTCCAGAAAGGAAAAAAGGAAAGACATTCTTGTGATCTAAGTCAGATACAGGACAGGGATTTGTTGAGGGGTGGGAGAAGTTTATAACACCTGATGGAACTCTGCTAGCTACTGTTAAAAAAAAAGCTGATAAGCCTACAAGAAAGGAATAAAGTAATATAAAAGTGAAGCTTTGATACTGAGTGTTCACCTCTGAATTCCTTCAAGAATATCTTTCACAGCTTCCATTAGGTTTTGAAGATACAAAAATGCTTCTTCAAATGATGCAATTTTTGAGGCAGTCAGAGCTGTATTTGAGTCCAATCTTTGAAACACATCCATGCTAAAACAGAGAAAAAAGAAATGATACTTACACATCTACTTCCATGTGTAATTTTTTTCCATTATATAAAATAATAAAATCAATTTCTTATAATTTTGATTTACTTAAGTTAGAAATAAGATGGCATAAAGAAAAGCCCAGGCTAATATTTACCCAAAGAATCTAGATCTGGCTTTATACCAAACCCAAAGTGAAGTAACACTGTAAAAACTGCATGAATATTGTTTTATTCTAAAATGTCATTAGAGATAGAAGGGCAGTAACACTACAATCCATATTAAGCAGTCCTCAAGAACAGAAGGATGAAGAAAAAAAGACATGAACTTGTCAATTAAAACTGGAAGCTTAACCTAGTGATTCCACTTCCAGAAATCACAGCCAACAATTAGTAACATTTAAAATGTCCATGGGGCCAGGGATTTAGCTCAGTGGTTCCAGCACCTGTCTTGCAAGTGCAATGGCCCAGGTTCAATCCCCAGTAACAATAAAGCATGGAGACTCACACCCAACAGCAATCAGTACCACATACCACAGTGCCGGGCGTGGTGGCTCATGCCTATAACCCCAGCACTCGGGAGGCAGAAGCAGGAGGATTGCTGTGATGTGAGTTGGAGGCTGAGCTCAGGGCCAGCCTGAACGACAAAGCGAGACCCTATCTCAAAAAAAAAAAAAAAAAAAAGTCCAACACTATGACAATACATAAACAGTGAATTAGAGACCTGATGAAACACCAAACTACTAAAAATTATAGAAAAAATACAGAAAGTTTACTTATTTTATAGCCACAATATTTAAAATCAAACATGCTGTACTATGTGTCAATGTTATCTTCCCAAAATTCATGTTCAATGAGGACTTCAAAATGTGATTTTATTTGAAAATAGGGTCTCTGAAGATGTAATCAGTTAATTTAAAATGAGAGATGGATTAGAGTAGTTCCTAAAAACTGTAAAGACAAGAGAATAGAGATTGGAGTGATACAAGGATTGCTGATATAAGGACAGGCCCTAACAAGAAATCAATAACAAATGCTGGTGGGGCTGTGGGGAAAAAGGAACCTTCCTACGCTGTTAGTAGGAATGTAGACTGGTGCAGCCACTGTGGAAATCAGTGTGCAGATTCCTCAAAAAACTAGGGATAGAGGTCCCATTTGACCGTGCTTTTATCCAGCTGGGTATATGCATGAAAGAACTAAAAGCACCATATCACAGCAACGCATGTTTATAGTGGCACAGTTTGTAATAGTTAAATCTTGGAAAAAGCCCAAATGCCTATCAACTGGAGACTGGATAAAGATTTTTTTTTTTTTAATAAAATGGAGTATCACTCAGCCATAAAGAATGATAAATTAGAGACATTTATAGCTAAATGGATGCAACTCAAGGCCATACTCATAAGTGAAATAAACAAGACACAGATATGTAACGACTGTATCATTTCTATAGTGTGAGAAACAGAAGGTGTGAGGTACAGATGCAGGACAGATACTGTGAACAGGAAGAGAATGTTCAAAGAGAAAAGGTAAGTGGGTGAGTACAGGGCAAAGCAAAGAAGGGAAAGGAAAACGTGATGGTAAAAAGGATAAAACAGAAACAAAGTTGATATAAATAGAGGTTGGAGGTTGAAGGGAGGGCAGGAGGATGGGAAAAAAGATAAATTAGGTACATATACTCTATGAGGAATGTGATCATAATATATTCTTAAAATGTACTAATAAACTTAACTTATTTTTTTCTTAAATTTTCCATAGAGAATTAGCACTGCAGTCACCTGGATTTCCAATTTTTTGCCTCAGAACTGTGAGCAAATAGGTACATTTTTTAAATCAGCCAGTTTTTAGTGATCTGTTATAGCATCCCTAACAAACTAAAACATATGTCTAAAAACAAAACTGGGTATACATATTATTGATATACAAGGTCCTAAACTGTTAATAGTTGGACCTTTTCATTTCAGATTTCTCCAATTATTACAACTAAAGACAAACTGCCAGATATCAGTCTCATAGAAACTGAAAAATACTTTCCTCACCACCACCAAAATACTCTACAATAGCAGTCTTTATGTTGCATATTCATGTTCTTACTTTCTGCTATATTGATGGGGATAAACTGGGATTAGCACTGGCAGTGGGTATGTTATAAGGCCTCATCTACAAGAACAAAATAATAAATGTGCAACAAAACAAACTACATCTCTGCAAAAGGGACACGTGGGAAATCTGTAGAAATAGATTGGTTAATAAATGTTTTTAATTTACTATAGGAAAATGTGCATCCATAAAATAGCATGTACTATATTACAGAATATTAAAATATTTAGCTTAAAGTAATATTTGTAGAAAGTTTCTTTCTAAAAAAGGATTTAGGTCACAGAGGCACATTCCTGTAATCTCAGCACTCATGATTTTCCCAGTAACTTTTTAAGTTCCACAAAAACATGGCTGCATTTATTAAACAGCAAAACTTCCCTTAAGAGCAAGACTTTGTGTTCAAACAATTTTTACTCACAAAAAATAACAATACACAAAAATAGATTAAATCAGTGTTAAAGAGCTGTCACATTCATTATTAAGTCAATGGTTAAGAATAATGAAGTGGTTTTGAAAACAAACATTTCAAATCAGTTACAGCTGCAATCTATTGTCTGACTCATTACATTGCAGATTAGATGAATTATTAAATTGGCTAGTGAGTATTCAATTTATAGAAAACACAATCTTTTTGGGAGCTGAGGCTGGCAGCTTCCTGGCAGAGTGTGTACTTAGTGTAAGGCGCTAGGATCAATTCCCAGTACCAAAATGAACAAAAAGATAAGAGGAAGTTCAAGAAGTATTTTTGCCTTCATAGTATTAATAAAGTTATTTCACAAAAAAAAGTGATGAAAAAAAGTTAAGACATTTTTATTATAGTTTTCACTGAAACTTTTTAAAAAAATGTCTCAGAAGTTTGCAGGAAAAATTTTTTAAAACTTGAATCAGTAGTAGTATCTAGAATTTACCCAAATTCCTTAACAATAAGAAACATCAAAAACCTGACCTGATTTGCTGTGAGTTCACAAACGATTACTAAAGCAGATGGCATTTACAGTCATATAGAAGCAAAAGCAGTTTTATGAGTAACCATGCACAGACCCTACTAGACCTTTGGTACAACCAGGCTTGAGAAAAAAATGAAGTAGTCTGAAATAAATATACACAGATAGAGCCATATAAACATTTTATACTAGCTGAAATGCTGTCATCCCAAAACACAGAATCCTCTAGTGTCTAATACAAAAGGACAGATAATAGTTAAAACCTGAAAAATGTTAAGACTGGAATATACATACATACAAGTTTTTAAATACTGTCTTTTTTAGAAGATTTGCCAGACAGTTATTTCTTTACTATATTAGGCTATAAAGCTAGCTGATAGACTTGTTGGAAAAAAATTTTGATCATAATCCAGGACTAAAATGAGCCACAAATCTACAATGCTAAAACAGATGGTCAATTGAAAACAGGTCTAAGTAGAACGTTAATATTACATTCTCTGCTGCTTTTGTGAACATCTAGAACAAATAGATTACATTAATCCAAAAGAGTTGCACTCGACTCATGCACCAAAAACCACCCTGTATGCCACTGGCTTGGTAATTTAATCATATACAGGCTTAGGGGATAGGGGAGTTTTTAATCTACTTTAAAATTCATAGTTCTAAATATTTTTTTCAGCTACTTTAACAGCAGCTTGTTTCAAAAAAGTTCTAACAAATGGTCATTTACCAATGCCATTATATTCTGTTTATACATCCACAGTAATAGGAATAATTTCTCTTTTGAAGCAAAAGTATTTTCCTTCTTTTAAAAAATCTTACATGAACTTTTATTTTCAGTTTTATCAAGGCCTCGCATTCTGAACTGTTTCACTGATCTAGGTGACTTTTCATTGGTTTTGATATATACATAGGTAATGTTCCCAACAAGCTTTCACATCTGAATCAAAAACTTGGAGAGATTTTTATTTTTAAAATGCACTTATGGGCCGGGGAGTTAGCTCAGTGGTTCCAGCGCCTATCTTGCAAGCTCAAGGGCCCGGGTTCGATTCCCCAGCAACCACATACAATACTGGGTGTGGAGACTCAAACCCAGCAGCAATCAGTACCACATACGACAGTGCTGGGTGTGGTGGCTCACGCCTGTAATCCCAGCACTCAGGAGGCAGAGGCAGGAGGATTGCTGTGATGTGAGTTGGAGGCTGAGCTGAGGGCCAGCCTGAACTGCAAAGCGAGACCCTGTCTCAAAAAAAAAAAAAAATAAAAATAAACTGCACTGTCCTCTTAACCTCATTCCTACTGAATTGAAATTTCAAGTGATAAAGCTTATGCATATATTTTTTTAATTTCTCACATAATTCTGATATGTCCATCCATATAAGTATCAGTTCCCAAAGTGCCAATTTGACAAAACGCCCTTAAAACATGACAATCTAATGCATTAAATTCAAAACCTAAACATTAACTGTTCAATGAATAATAGAAACTATAAAGAAAACAAGTTTATAACTCTAGAGTTAAAGAGTATTGGAAATTCAGTACCTGTTCTGACATATTGTAATCCAAACATTCTCTATCACAGACCAGATTTCTTGATGCCTGTTGAACTGTGGAGGACAACAACTTGGGAAAATAGTAATTTCTTGGTGAGGAGACTTCATCAAACGAGTGTCTTCCTGCGATTTACTCACTGGGTTTTCTGAAGAATCTGGCTTAAATTTTGCCTTGACCTATGGAAATAAGAATTATTTTAAAATGCAGCTATTCCTTCACTAGTGAGAAAATGCCAACTGTGCCAACTGTTGCCAGAAGGTCAATTGCTTACAAAAGTATGAAGTTTCTGGAAAATGCTGACTATTCTTTTTTTTTGCAGAATAGTCCTAGAAAAGCATAAAAACTATAAAAAATACATTCTTTTCCATTTAATGCAAATTACTTCTAACCTATTTATCACAATGATTTTTTTTTTTTTTTTTTTTTTTTTTGAGACAGGGTCTCGCTTTGTGGTTCAGGCTGGCCCTGAGCTCAGCCTCCAACTCACATCACAATCCTCCTGCCTCTGCCTCCCGAGTGCTGGGATTACAGGCGTGAGCCACCACGCCCGGCACTGTGGTATGTGGTACTGGTTGCTGCTGGGTGTGGGTCTCCACGCCCAGTA